>QTSX02005007.1:0-188857 GCA_014839935.2 Entomophthora muscae | reverse complement strand
GTCCTCCTAGATGTTGTCCCCAGGAGCCAAACACAACACCGCAGATGGTACAGCGCGGATAAATTTGACTGAGCATTGGTTAAAGTCTAGTTTCCCCCTTGAAATTGTACAAGCATGTCTCTGTTATTCTGATGAACACAGTATCATGGAGCAACTTTATCATCTCCACAGGGTAAATCTGGAACCCCAGCCCATTTCTGTTGAGGGTGATGACAGAGTTATCCCAATCAATGTAGGGACAATTGTGCTAAAGCCAGTTGAGGCCAGCAATTACGTCGTGGCTGAGCCCTGCCATAATTAGCCCAGAGAGCTAACCTGAATGTTCCCCATTATCAAAGAGAAGGGTACCGTCTTGTGGCTGATTGCAACTCTTCAGGAGTCATCTACTTGTACTGCCTTGAGCCTGATAGACTCTCGGTTCAGTTGCTGGGAGTCAGCAAACGCCTGGTCTACTATAGTGTGGTTGGCCCCAGTATCTACCAGTAATTTGTGGGTGTTCCCACGGAAACAGAAGTGATAGGACAAGTGTGTTAATTTATTTGGAGACTGACTTTCTTGCAGTACAGAGTTGTCACTGTGGCCTTGAAAGACGTCCAGGGTTTTGACTTCATGAATGTTGTAGTCACAGGGGTTCTTTGCAAGCAAGGATTGAGAGGAGGGGTCAGGTGGGAGTTGCAAGGCCTCTTTTTGCTACAACCCCTGGGCTTTTTCCTGACCCTCAATCTGTGCTAGCTGCAACCCCCCTTGCAGGGGTGTTTAGCCCTATTATCCTGCTGACGGGGCTGGCAGCAGCCTACTTGATTGTGGCTATTGTCAGGTGTGGTATGTGGTTGGGATGGAGCATCACTGGTACGGCGGAAACCCATTGAGGCCTGGTTGTTAGCCTCTACAATGGCCTTGTAGCAGTCATCAATAGAGGTGCAGCAACCTACAGGACCCACTTGCAGATATGGGGTTTTAACCTGTTGACAATGAGAGTGATTAGCATTGCATTTCTGTCAGTCACGGCTTTGGGGGCAGCAGCAAGAGCTTATTTCCAGGAGGCAAGGTACTCAGGAACAAAACCAGTTTGTTTGATTGCTAGAAGAGGAGTTCCCATGACAATGGGAGAGAAGGTTTTGCTGTAGCAGGACTTAGTGGCGTCTTGGAAAACTGCTCAGGTAATGTCAAGTTCCTGACTGGCCCAGTTGGTGAACCACACAGCGGCAGGCCCCGTGAGGCGGCCAGACACAGTGGCAACCCACATGAGTCTAGGAACCTGACAGATGTGGAGGCAAGTTTCCGTAGATTGGAGACAACTGATAATGTTGGCCCCTTTGACGCCACCAGCAAAGGATTCTAGCTGAAGGTTGAGCATGCACTGGGACAGTTCTGACTGGGGCAGAGCCAATTGTACACACTGGTGAGAACTAGCTGGTCTTGATATATGACGTACCCGTTGGGGATTCCCCTTGGGAATTGGCAGGAAGGTCTCTTGTTGGGGAGTAGCCATACAGCCTGTACTCCGTCCTTTCTTGGGGAAATTTTGTTTTAGGTAGCTTGTAAATCTAATTGTGCTATCACTGTTGCAGCTGAATCAATGAGGATTTAGTACTTGGAATTGGGGAAGATAAAAGTCCAATAGAAAGGAAAGAATAATAAGAATAAGGTATTGTTTATTGTAGAATATTGTGATTAATATACCATATGGGGAAAGCCACAAGGCCACACAGGGGTGGCATGGTGGGAAGTTCCATGTAAGGTTCAAAGCCAAGGACTAACTTGTGAGGGGATCAGCAAGTCAAATTGGTAGTGCTCCTAATTAGGATGAAGTACCCGCCATTCAATATTGTCATCAGATTAGTTCATGTTGTTAGATACGTCAAGGGGTGACTCATCAAGCACCCCCTATGTATTGTAAGATACGTTAGCAAGAGAGTCTGGAAGCTTGGTTGCAACACTATTATAATCTTTTCTTGGTCCAGGAAGACAGTATATCATTATGAGACTTGTCCCAAAGGATACTTGTCACATTATTGACATTGTTGGAAATACTGCGGCCCATAGTAAATATGTGTTGGTTAGGATGCGTGGCAAGAGGAATTGTTCTGCAAATTATAGCCACCAAGATTTTACTTAACAGTTTCTGTCAGTGTTCAGAAGTGTGATAGGCCACCAATTCTTCAGCTCCACTCTTGATCCTTTCTTATGTAGCAAGATGGTCAAACCATTACCTCCAATGGGTATAGTTGATCCATTTCTCAGGGCCATGTTGAAAACCTCCAGAAGAATTGCCCCAAATAGAACAAAGTAATGTTTTTAGAGCTCATATGGCAACCTGTTAGGCCCAGGGGCCTTCTGTTTTGATACCATATTGCTTTCTTCTAGCTCTTCCATTTTAATAGGGCGGGCAAGATTATTCATTTTGGGGGTTGGTGGAACCACTTTAAGCCATTTACTGAGGACTGTAGGATTTGGTTTGCCTTCTGAAGCATAGATTGCTATAAAAAGTATGGATTGCTGCCAGCACCCCTTCCTTTGATGTATGAGATATGCTGTTCTCAACTACCTCTGATATTGTCCTCTGTGCTCTCCTAGTTTTATACATAGAAATAATGGCCTTGATAAGCTGTTTGCCTTTAATTGCTAAGGATGTTGCAGCCTGGAGGTGGGCCAGGTTTGAGCAGCTTGCTCAATTCTGGCAAGCTTTTCACAGGCTGGCTGCCAGGCAGCTGTCCAGCTCGCGTTTTTTTGTTTTGGCATGTTTGCCTCCAGATGTTGAATGGTGTTAGTGATTTGGCGTTTTTAAGCCTTCTTAGAAGTCACAAGTTGAAAATATTCCTTATAAATCTGTCCCTTCACATTTTCTTTGATGGTGGCTCATTGTTCTTCTTGCCTGTGTTTTTTTGTTGATCTCAAGGAACAAGTTATTGATTGGCCAATTCATTGTTGGTTTGAGTCATTGGGAAGCATACAAGATTGTTTTGTAGCGCATGCTACATGGTCTCCCAATTTAATAGTGGCGCAGAGGGGTCTGTGATCAAACCCTAGGATGTACACTGGCAAATGTGGGAAAAACACGGACTCCAAGCCCAGGGAAATGAATATATAGTCTGTGATGCTCACAGAAGATGGGGTTTGAAGGTAAGGGAACCTCATGTAAACTTCTTCCAGAGAAGCTAAAAGGAACTACTAGTACTGGGCTGCAGTGGCAGGGAACAGTACAGTGCACTTTAATCAGGCCTAGGGTACTAACTCTAAACTGTTAGCACAGCAGGAAGATCTTCCTGTTACCTGTAGTAGCAAAGGCAACAAGAAAGCAGAGTCTGATAGAGTCTGGTATAAAGCTTGAGTCTTATTGGAAAGTAAGATCAAGCTAAAAGTGCAGAATTAGTATGAGTAAAGATGTGTTTATTGTTTAAGAAAGAGAGTCATTATATACTTGTAGTATTCCTGCACATTAACAATTGTGCAGGAATGGGGAAGGGAACTAGGAAAAGGAAGGACTACTTTTCATCCAGTATTTGTCCAGATCATCCCAATTAACTGATTGACCATGTACCCATGTTTCACCTCATGGGTGAGTGAGGGTATGATGCACAATCATCACACATCCCCTCTCTTGACAAGACTACATAATGAAATGAGAAGCTGATGACTGATGCATGTCTTCACAGTGTGCCAGATACCACAAGTCCACACAGGGCATCAGAGATAATACCCTTGAGCTCAAGATGCTTCTGGGGGAGTCGCTGCAGGAGAAGACATACCTCAGAAGAAAGAACCATAAGAATAAAGAACTGGTGGATAAAGCCAACAAAATCTTCTGAGTGGTGCAAGGTTGGCAAGTTCTAGGCACCAGAAGAGGCCAGGTTACCAGCAGAGTCATAAATGTAGGCACCCAAGAAGAATTGCCTGACCTGATGGATGAGGTGATCCTAGTACCAACAGATGAGGATGGCACCAATCATGAAGATGGAGCAATTAACCAGGAACAATATCCATCTGGGACTTTGGAGGGGGCCAACACCCATTTTCCTGACACCCGGTGGGGAGCAACAAGGGGAAACAAGAAGAGCACTTAGTCCTATAACCACCAGTGATTGGGAGGTGGTTGCCAACCAGACAGGAAAACAAAGCAGCCAACCAGAAAAGGAAAACACCCAACCAGCAGAGAGCAGAAACCACTCACCAGCAAAAACCAGAAGCCACCAACCAGGAGAAAACAACAAAGCCAACCAACCAGACCAAAACAGAAACCAAGGTGACCAACCAGGGGGATTAAACCCTGGTGACCAGGGGGGAGAAAACAGAGAGCCACTGTGTAATAGCAGAAAGCTGTTACACAGCAAGGATGCGCTACACAACAATGGTTTATTGCATAGCGCATCTACACAGCAAAACAATCTTCTGGTGGGTAGCAGATCAAATTGCCACGTAGTGTTACTACGTAACAATCTGCTACCTAGTGGCAGATTGTTGCGCGGCAACTTGCTACACAGCAATTTGGCTACTGCAGCGCGCACGGCTGCAGTAGGCCACCAAGGTAAGCTTTTAATAAATAATTAATTTGACTAATTAATTATTTTCTCTTCTAGGTACTTCAAAAGATAGTATCTGGGCAAACCCAAGTGAGGAAAATTCAATAGCAGCCCCCAATTACTCAAAAGGTCCCAATAAACTTCCCAATCATATCAAAAGAGATAGAAATTCAGAAAATTTGCCATGTTCACCAAACAACCTTAATAATGATGCTTCTGGGAGTCTGGAAGTAATTTCTTCAAATAAAGAGGAAATTCCCAAAAAAAGGTGCATAAGGTACCAAAACCCAAGACACCAACTCTGGTTACCTACCTGGAGGAGGAAGAGGTTCCCAACCAGGTGATGGATGCCAATCTGGAAAATGCTCCTGATCCAGTCAAAATTGCAAGAATGAGAGCCAGCTCCTTAGGTCTCAAGGATAGATTTAAGATGAATTTAAAAATCCTTCCTCCCTTTCAAGTAAGTGACCAGCTTATCTTCATCTAATATTTTATTAGCCTTCTAACCCAGTTACTCACATAAAGGCATTGAGTCTACTGGCGCTGGAGCACATCATCTTGGAGAGTATTCATCTGGTTCTTGATGATGAACCCATGGAGGAGACATATGACAAAGCCATAACCATGGCTGGTAACCACAACTACCATGTTACTGAAGAAGGTCTCTCAGAAGCTCTGAAAGGGGAGTTGCTTGTTTGCCACCTTACACGGTATCATCACAGGGAAGTCAGCACCATCATGGAGGTATTTGAGGCCATAGACATTGCCATGGGATAGGCACCTGTGAGGTCTATCTCAGACAAACTACGTACCAGGAGGGGGCGAGGTACTGAGGACAACTTCTGGTTTGCCCAAAACCTGATCCTGGATGGGTACACCAACCCAGAAGTCTCCACAGACAACTTTCTTTTATGCCTTCATAACAGGGGGCTCTATCTGGTCCTGTGTCATAATTCCTGGTCCAAGATTGAGGCAGAGGCAGGGCGCCCAGCCAACGTGGCACTTGCTTGCCAGATCCTGGTAACTAAAACTGGGAACAGAAAGATAGCCAAGCTCCTGCTATACTGGCAACTAGCAATTGTTACACTTTTTGGAACCTCCTTGTCAGGCGCCAGGCTCATAGGAGTGAAGTGGCCACAATTTTTTGTAGACATCTGTACATCAGTGGCCTTTCTCCAGAGGTATCTTAGCATGATAGGAGTAGCTGCTACCTACCTAGGCCAGCTACGTAAGCAGTTGGCACGTGCAGATCTTCTACATATCAGAGCCAAAGTTCTTTCCCACAAGAAATAAACTGTGTTTTCTCTTTCTTTCTTTATATTTTTTTCTTTTTTCTTTTTTCACATTTTTATATCTTTTTCTTAATATTTAAAAGGGAAACCTCACCATGACTATGCAGTCTTAGTTATCCCTATGAATGGGTGAAGCTAGACCTACCTCAGTAGGCTGTTCAATTATAGGGGCCCTCTTGAGGTACTTGGCATGTACCCTATTGAGGATGTTCCTATGCACGAGGTTCTTAAGAGTGTATACATCCATACCAGTCTTTTCCAGGACCTCATGAGGTTCAGTCCACAAGCTTTGTAGCTTGTTAGGTTTCCTACCCAGACGTTCCCTGTACATGAGGACTTGGTCACCCACCTCAAGATGAGGTAGAGGGAGCAAGGCATTGTGGTCCCTAAGGAAGGACTGTACACAAGAGTTAACAAGGTTCTTAAAGGCCTTGTCCTGTAGAGCAGAAATGTTTCTTGTGAGCTCAAGAGCATCCTTTGAATAGTTCACCTTGTTGGCCTTGGGTGGAATAGGGACTAGGTAACCTGGGAGGGCAGCTTGTCTGCCATACAGAAGCTTAAAGGGACTCTCCTTAGTTACTGTGTGTGAGGTGACCCTGTAAGCCATGACAGCACAAGTAAAAAAGTCATCCCAGGAAGAAGTCTTATCTTCTGCCAGCTTCTTGAGAATGCCTACCAGGGTGCCATTATCCTTTTTGATCACATCATTGGTTTCTGGGCAGTAGGGGACAGAAGAAGCACCTTCTATCCCCATAAGCTCATTTAATCTTGGGAGGATAGAATGGACAAAGTTTGTGCCATTGTCTGTTAGCAAAACGCTTGGACAACCATGACAGGCTATGATGTCTGTCAGGACAAACCTAGTGGTCCTCTGTGAGGTTGGACCTGGGACAGCAGCGCATTCAATCCACTTAGTTAGGTGGTTGATGGCTACCAGGATATACTGATTTTTCCTGGAGGTAGGGCTAGGTCCCATGGGTCCTACCACGTCTATGCTCACAGTGTGGAAAGCATAGTTAAGTAGGATCAACCAGTAAGAGTGAGGAGGTGGCTTCCTACGGAGCTGTGCACACCTCATGCAAGAATCAACATAGTTGTCCACATCAGAAGCAAGGTTCTCCCAGTACACATAGTCTTTCATGGTATCATACATATGCCTGGTACCAGCGTGGCCTGTGCTCTTATGAAAGTTGGCCAACTTATCCAGTCTCTCTGAGGTCCTGATATAGGGTAGGTAGACATCTTCAAAGCATTTGTAGAGTCTGCCTTTCTCTACCTTAGTCTTCCTTGAGAGTTTTTCAAGAACAACCTTTAGTCCTGGAGCCAGGGCAGTCCACTTTTCTGGCTGGTCTATGAGCTCATACACTGAGTCTAACTCAACCTGGAGAGCTGCTACTAGTGGGAGGCGTGACAGGGCATCAGTGTTCCCATGCTTATTGCCTGGTCTATGTATTACCTTGATGTCATAGTTCTGCAGCTTAGCTGCCCACCTGGCCAAGCGTCCTTCGGGGTCCTCCATGTTCTTTAGCCAGGTGAGGGAGCTATGGTCAGTCACCACCGTGAATCTGATACCATGTAGATATGGCCTGTATTCTGTAATTGCATACAGGACAGCCAGGCATTCCCTCTCTGTGGTGGAGTAGTTCCTTTTGTGCTTGTTGAGGGTGCAGGAATGGTAGAAGATAGGATGCTCCTCCCCCAAAACATTTGTCTGGGACAACACTGCATCAACAGCCAACATAGAGACGTCTGTATGTAGGACAAAAGGTTGCTTAAAGTCTGGGTATGTCAGCAGTGATTTGCTGGTCAGGACTTCCTTCAGTAATGCAAATGCCTTATCACACTCATCAGACCAGATGAACTCAGTATCATCCTTTGGTAAGTGGAACAGGGGTTGCGCTATCTCAGTAAAGTTGGGTATAAACCTGCAATAGTAGCCAGCCATCCCCAGGATTACTTGTAATCTGCGTACATTGGTGGGAGGTGGTAGCTTGGAGATAACCCCAACCTTTGCTGGTACTGGGGCTATTCCTTCAGCCAAGATGATGTGCCCAAGGAACTCAAGGCGCTTCTTGAAAAATGAGCACTTGGATGCCTTGAGTTTGAGGCCTTTATTGTGTAGCCTGGTGAACACCTGCTTCAGGTGCTCAAGGTAGTCCATGAATGTCCTTGAGAAAACATTGATGTCATCCAGGTAAATAAGGACGCAGCTAAGCTTGAGGTCTGCCAAATTACTATTCATCATCCTCTGGAAGGTTGCAGGTGCGTTCACCAGTCCTTGGAGCATCCTTGTAGGCTGAAAGAGGCCTTCAACAGTTATGATGGCACATTTCTGTTGGTCCTCTTCAGACATGGGTACTTGCCAGTATCCTGACAGCAGGTCCATGGAAGAAAAGTACTTGGCCCCACCTAGCTTGTCTAGGGTTTCATCAATCCTAGGCAGGGGGTACTTGCCCTTCTTGGTGATGAGATTCAGTTTCCTGTAATCTATCACCACCCAGTTGGTCCCATTATTCTTCTTTGCCAGAAGGAGTGGGGAGGCCCAAGGGGACTTGGATGGCACCAGGAGTCCTGCAGCAAAGAGTTTTAGGATTTCTTCACCTATTACTGCATTTCCTTAGGGGAGCTACTGTAAGCTCTCTGTGAGATAGGTTCTGCATCACCTACATTAACCTTATGGAGTTCTCCTTCTGCACAACCCAGGTCTTCACTGGACATGGAAAAAATGTCCTTGAACTCATCCAAGAGGGCTTCAAACAAATATTTCTTGTCTTCAGATAGACCCACCATGTCATCTAGAGGAATTATAGCTGCCACCAGGGGCTTGTCAGGAAGACTGATTCCCAGTTTCTCCAGACCACCCAAGAAATGGACGGCTGACAGCTCATCATTGTGGCCTATCCTAAGGGTAGCAACATGCTGCCCCTTAGAAACCTTCATTTCAGTACTTAGCGGATTGAGCAGAAGAACCTTCAAGGTTTCTTGTGCAGCTGAGTCATGTATCCCAGGTGCAGCTAAAGGTTCCTTGCGCAAGACACCATTGATGCTACTGATCTCAAGGTGTAGGCCAGGTGGGAGGTCAAGGTAAAAGCCTGTGTCCACAGCAAATTGAGTCTTTTGGAGAATCCTGACAAGCTGATTTGGCCGCAGCTTGAGACCTTTTTGGCTGTTGCAATACACTGGTAAGGGCTTAATAGAGGCGTTTGTCACTCTGTAAGGCAAGCCCAAGACACCATGTGGATACCGGAGGCAAAAATGCTGTCTACCTGTCTCTTCTTTAGATACCAGAAACACATCTGATGAATCCTTAAAGAGAAGAGGGACAGTATATCCAAGGATGGAGAAATGTCCATATAGGTGGCTAATCTCAGTCTGGTAAGTCCTGAGGAAGTCTGTATCAATGAGCATATAATATGACTCACTCTCCAGTACAAATGCTGGGTAAGCAACCACCAGCACACCAAACCTCATGGGAACACTAGAGTAGGCACCATTATATTTGATGGATTCTACACCAGCTGTAAAGAAGGATTCTGTGTATTAAATATAAGGAGGAAATCCTAGCCTCCTTATCATATGCAAGGATATGATGTTGGTAGGTGCACCTGTGTCTAGTACTGCTCTGATGGGTGTATCAAAGATGGTAACTTCAATCCAGGTGCACAAATGCAAGATAGGGTTGCGCAGCTCCATGGGTAGAGTTGTGTGAACCCCCTGGGGATTAAAAGCCTCTCTTAGTGAAGATAGAGCAGACTCCAACCCCGGTACTACCTTCAGGATGGTCTGTAGCAGCAGAGGAATACTGACATTTGCAAAGATGCTGGAGCTATTGGGGTCATCCTGTGGGTCAGTGTTGTCAGCTTCTACGCTCTGAAGTAGGTACAGTTTTGCCGTAGGGTTCTCAATAGTGGTGCTGATGGCTTGGTCCAGAGCATGTCTAGCCTGTAGCCTTTCAGATATTCTAGGAGGACCCTTTGTGCCAGGGACAGGTGAGGACAGTACAACAAATATGCCCTCAGAGCTGGTAACCATGGTAGGGGGAGGTTCAGGTTCTGATGATGGAGACTCCATGCATCCATCACATTCTAGTTTTTTGACTCCTCAGAGTCTGAACCAGAAGATCCTTCCTGGTGCTCTGGCTCCTCCTCTTGAAGAACCATATTTACACCAGGATGCTTCTGCTGGAATTTATAAAAGGGCTTCTTGTTACCCATATTCTGCATTCTTTGGAAACCCTTAATGTAGGGAAAGTCCTTGAGAACATGTCCCTTTTTCTGGCAGGCAAAGCATCCATCATACCCAGGTCTCTAATGGTAGGGTTTTTCCATGGAGGCACCCTCAGGGGTAGTGTAGAACACCTTGTGCAATGAGGAGCCCTCAGTCCTGTATTTGGCTAGCTGAGCCTGGAGATTTGGTAGGGTGTACACCTGGTCTACTATCTCTGAAAGGTTATTTAACCCATTTACTTGGCCGGAAAATTCAGCCCAAAGCTTGGGGAACTGTGACAGGAGGGAGTGGTGGAGGGACCGTCTGGTGTCATTGACATTGATGATTTCCTTCTGCTGTAGACAAGCTACCATCTGTTGGAACTCATCTGGGTATTCTGCCAGATTCTTGATCCAATACTCCAGTAAATTGTCTCAGTCAATGTAATCCTTGGCCTTAGAGTCAAAGACCTTCAGTAGTTCCTTTTTTACATCTGAATACTTGTAGAGTTGAAGCAAGTACTGGGATATAGCCGCTAAGACAGGATCCTCCAGGAGGCAGATGCATGTCAGTCCTAGTTTGCGCTTATCCAACCCTTGGTTGGTCAACTCAAAGGTGTACAGCCACACCCTTACATCAATAAGGGAGTTCATACCAAACTTGGTCTTGAACATAGAATTAGGCTTGTGAGGCCTAGAGTGTAAACAGAACAAGCCCTGCAAGTAAGGAGAGTCCTCTCAGTTTTTAAAGAGAGCTGGTTGACAACCTCTAGGGGGTTCAGCCTCTGAAAGCTTGCTGGAATCAGTAGAGGAGGTATGATAGTACTTCTGTCTACAAGTTATCCAAACTTGAGGAGGATCACTGCGTGGGGCAGGGTATTCCTTGTGGGGCGGCTCCCTCTTAGGTGGTTGAGAGGGTAGGGCAGAACCCTCAGGGTGCAAGGGACAAGTTCCCAGGGGGTACAGTTGGCCCCTATGGCCTTTGAAGTTACATTATGAAGGATACTTCCTACTATTGAAGGGTCATTCACCTCGGGCTCATGGAGGTTGGGTCTACTGAGCTTATCACTAAGGGCAGAGATGCTTTGCCTCAAGTCTCTTAGCTTGACCTGATGGCCATCCCCTTGGACAGCTAAGCGGGTGATTTCCTCAGTCTCCTTTGTGAGCTTGGAGGAGTTCTCTGAGGTGTGTGTTGCCAGGTCAGTGAGAATACCCATTGTAGTATCCCCAGCTGCTGACACCCAACTCAGGGTTTCCTCAACTTTCACCAGATTAAGGTTGAGGTGCCCCAAGACTTCCTGGTGTGTGGTCAGGACCCAACATTGTTCCTCACAGTACTGATGGAGGCTCTGAAAGTCCTGGTTCTGACCTTGAGAGTTGTGTACTAAGGAATAGAGGATTCTTTGGTGTTCCCCCAGTGTCTTGGCCACTCTGGGACGGTCTGACTGAACCACCTCACAAACTGCATGATATAAAGGCTCATAACTCTGTGAGACAAACCTATTTGACTGGTCTGCCAGCAGGTCTACGCCACGCTGTACCTCCTGGTAGAGGGCTGCTGTTTGTATCAGTCTAGAGTTGATTCTCTCTAGTACTTAGCTGTGATCAGCAACTGCCGCAGATGTGTGATTTCTCACACTCTGGATAGAATCAGCTTGGAGCGCACAGAGTCAGCCAAGTTAGCCAACTGGTTGGATAGAGTTCCCAGGCAAGGGTGGACTACCCCAGTCAGGTAAGAACCTACCCTACTTGGATTGTTAATCATGTGTTGCTCCAGAGGTTGCCTGCAATTGAGAGCTACAAGCATTGCCCTCACATCAGCCAGCTGTGCAGGCGTTCCTTTGGGTGTCTCTGTAGGTTCCCGTAGAACTGGGGAGGACACATGAACTGGAGGGAGCTCCTGGTGAAGATTCCTGTCTTGAAGGACAGACAGGTCTGAATCACACACTAGAGTAGCACTAGTGCCACCATTGTAGGCAACATGGTTAACCTCAGGCATTGACTGGGTCATGAGGCGTTCCTGCAGGGCCCACATAGAGTTCAAATGGGGTGTGAGTCTTGGGAGCTCAGGGAGAGGCTTGCTAGCAAGCCGCTAGACAGGTTGCTTGGGTGGGGCTGACTGGTTACAAACTTGTTGGCCATTCCGGCCAGCTTGGAGGGCCTGCAACAGCAAGGAACCTCAAACAAAAGCTCCTCAGGCTTGCTTGGATTGAGGATATTCCTCCTCATGAGCCTGTCTCTGACCAGGTGAGTCCAAGACAGGACTTGGGTCTACCACAGGTAAAGAGCCAGCTCTGGTCCTGGTAGCAGGTTGAGAGGGTCAACTCAGTGGACTGTAGGTGTGACCTGATCTCAAGGTCACCATGGTGCTGATTAAGGGGATAAAAAAGTATAAACGGGAATGTCCTGCTAACAGAGGCTAGGTTGATGTTGACAAAGAGGTCAGCAAGCTGGCCCCCTGTAGTGAGCACCAGCGTGTGATGCTCACAGAAGATGGGGTTTAAAGGTAAGGGAACCTCGTGTAAACTTCTTCCAGAGAAGCTAAAGGGAACTACTAGTACTGGGCTTCAGTGGCAGGGAACAGTACAGTGTACTTTGATCAGGCCTAGGGTACTAACTCTAAACTGTTAGCACAGCAGGAAGATCTTCCTGTTACCTGTAGTAGCAAAGGCAACAAGCAAGCAGAGTCTGATAGAGTCTGGTATAAAGCTTGAGTCTTAATGGAAAGTAAGATCAAGCTAAAAGTGCAGAATTAGTATGGGTAAAGATATGTTTATTGTTTAAGAAAGAGAGTCATTATATACTTATAGTATTGATGCACATTAACAATTGTTCAGGAATGGGAAAGGGAACTAGGAAGAGGCAGGACTACTTTTCATCCAGTATTTGTCCAGATCATCCCAATTAACTGATTGACCATGTACCCATGTTTCACCTCATGGGTGAGTGAGGGTATGGTGCACAGTCATCACATAGTCTATGCAAGAGGCAGAGAAATCTATAGTTTCCATAGGGTTGATACGCGTCATAATTGCTGGGTATCCAGCCTCAAAATTTACAATGTCAATAAGTCCCAAGCCTTGCTGCCAATCCACAAATAGACCAGAATGGTCCAGAAGGGGCATTGATGGAGCCTTGTCTGGAGGCAGCGGCCAAGAGTTGAAACCCCCACAAAGATTGTATCTGGAGGGAACTAAATCTGCTTGAGTTGAGAAAAGAAGGTTGCTTTATCCTTGTGGGCTGACGGGCTGTAAATAACTGCAAAGGTAAAATTCCCACTTCCACTGTCAATATCTGTCATTAAAAGTCTGCTGCCAAGATGTGTACATTTGTTAGTTGCTTTGATTGATGATCCCTGTCTGATCTATATGTAACATTTTGTGAACCAAAGGGTGGTGTGTGGTAGCATGAGCCTCTGGAAACTGGGCCTGGCCTCAGAGCTGCAGTTGACTTCAGTCAAGCCAACCAGATCAGCTTTGAGGGAGAGCAGGGTATTTTTTTTCTTTGCCTGGGACTGTGGGCATGAAAATCCTGCAATGTTGAGCGTCCCTATTCTAATTGCAGTTCCAGTAGCCACTATGCCAATGCAGCCCCACTGGAGGTAGGACTGCTATTGTCATTGGCTGCTGAGTCTTTGGGTTTTTTGGGCACCTTAGACTGTTTAGGGTCTCCAACTGTTTATGGGGATGGCTTAGTCACTGCAGCAAGTTTAGTCTGGGCCTTGCGTCTTGGTATGTCACCCTCCTGTGCAGAGGCCGCTTGATCCCAATTGAATGAGTCCAGGTGCTGGCATGTAGAACATTCTCTTGGGCCGCTGCAATAGGGGGAAAGCCAATGAAACTCAGGCCAGGTTTCTCAGGGGTTCCTGTTCCATCTGGGCCAGATTTTTCATTGGCTCATCCATTTTAAGGGCATTAAGAGACTGGGTCCCTTGCACATGCATTTGGGTAGTCTGAGGTGCCTCTGCATGGTCAGAATTAGATACCACTATTGGTTGAGACTGAGGCTGGTTTTGGGCCTTTGCATGAGCCTTTTTCTGGCATAACATGATTGGTGTGACCGCCTCATACTCAGCCATAGTGCCCTAGGCCAAGGCTACAAGAGCATTGGTCTGGGTACCAGTTGGCTCAGTATTCTGGGACTCCTTGGGGGTGTCTTGTTCTGCGGCCTGGACTCCTGCTATGATTGTAGGGCATAGAGCCTCTCTGTGGCCAAGAGCAGAGCATAGCGTGCAAATGGGTGGGGTTTTCTCTGGGAACACCTTGAACTTGCCACTCAAAGTACCATCTTTTTTCAGAATAGTTGCATGGCGGGGAATGGACAAAATTCTGCTATTCTCATATGGTTTGATCATAGCCATTGCCTTTGCTGTGATTAGGTGCCCTATGTAGGGGATTGTAAATGCTGCCATTCACCATGTTTCAATTTTGCCTTAATGGGTTATTTCAAGGACAAATATCTCTCTTTTGCTTTCTCCCTTTGAAATGAGTCTGGCTACAAATTGAGAAATTCAATTGTTTAGTTTCCTGATTCTGTGCAACTCATTTGCCCCACTCATGCTTGTGGCAAGTGATCCTACTGTTTATTACTGTTTTGTAATAAAGCTACACAGTATATATTCCCAATCTTTATACCCAATAAAATTTAAGTTCTATTCACATTTTTATCTTTGTGTCTCCACGTACTTTGGCGCCTCTCTAGCCACGCCTAGCAGATATTATTCAATAAGGGCTACAAGGTAATTACATAGCCTTCCCTGCCATTCTAACCAAGACTTAGTATAAATCCAATCCTAAGGTTAGGATTTCCTGTTATGACTCTGTGCTGCGCCTCAGATCACAACAAAAATGGTGCTCACTACAGGGGCTGTAATCCCCTTGGTTATCCCTTTTGCAACCACGTTTTCAGTACCTTTGCCTCCTCCCATACAAGAGCCAACTTTTCCTGAAATTACCTGACCTCTGTTTGAAGAAGACATCACTGACCTGCCTATTTTCTCTACTGTGCTGAACTTTGGAAATGATCTCCACCTAGTGGCCTACCCTTTGTGTACCCCTGACTTGGAAGAAGTCATGGCAGTAGCCCTTGGGTTAGCCCGTGATGGGGCCATCCCTTGCCTCCAGCTTCAGTTCAGCCAAGCAGAATACTACAAATTGATTGTAGCTCCACAATTTCCTTAGCATCTCCTCTCAGCAGCTGGCTCTTCTAAACACCTATTTTCATCTTTTGTACAATCCTCTCTTAGCCCACCACCAGATGGTGTTGGGGCTCCACGTTCAGCAGATTTTATCTCTACAAGCCACTGTCACTCATCACTGGGATCAGTTTGAGGCTTACCAGCAGTGGATCCACCCCCTGTTTCCCTTAGTATCAGATAATTAGCGCAATTCTGTCATTTCCTAATCCTGCTTGAACAATTTCATTGAACAAATGCGCCAGTGCATCCCTGAGTACAATAGAGAGCATCTGCATGAGTTTCACCAATTAGAACAGCCCCAGCACACCCAAGTAGATTCCACTCTGAATGCCTATCTTACCAATTTTAGCCAACTTGTGTAGAAGCTCAACAAGTTCAGTGCTTACTCCTTTGACTGATTGCAGCAATTAGCAGCCCTTGCTGCAAAAAGCCACCACAAACTTGGCAAAGAATTTGATCAAGAAAGGGCTGCTACCATTGCCAAACTCCAGACTCAATTGGATAAACTGTCTACACCCAAGCCAGATGCCCTGTCTCCTCCTCTATCTGATGATTTGATAGACAGAGAGCAGAGACTGGGATGCCATTTGAGAGTTTAGAATGTCCACTTGCAGTCAGAATCACCCTACCAAAGCCCCTCAGCCAGATCCTTAAGTGCTTGCTCTGATAACTCAAGTTGCTGAATTACAACAAGAGATTGATACTTTGTGTGAGATGATGGAGTCAACTGTTAGTTCAACTGGGGTTACAGACAAAGATGGATGTTGCCCTGGCTTGTCAGGAGCTCCCTGCATTCACTGTTATAGAGAGTTGATAGCTCCAGCTAATGAGGCAGACCATTTGAAACAAGACCACTCTGAGCTTGATAAAGACGTATAGGAGATGAGTGAGTTAATTGATCCAGTGAATGAAAGGTTTGATCTTTGCCTTTTAGTGGGTCTTTCTCTTACCTCTTGACTGGCTGAGCTGTTCTTGGTAGTAACTGCCCAAGGCCAACACCTAGATGTAATTGAGCAGCAGACCACCCTAGCTAATAATACAAACACCCACACTACTGAAACCTTGACTACCCTTGAGGAAATTGTTTGCCAACTGTGGGCCAGGAAGCCCCCCTCCAAATCCAAAGCAGAATCCTCTCCACGCATAAATGTACTTGATAGCAACAATGGTGGCCCAACTCCAGAAGCACATTTCAAGCCTTCCTTTAAGCAAGTCTTTGACCCCAAAACCTCAACCATTGCAGCTTTCCTAACTATCTATGAAACTACCATAAGGAGAGTTTTGGATGAGGTTAAGAAGGAACACATTCTAACCTGTCTGCACCTGACCTGCCAAGAGGTAGTTGTTCCAGAGCTGCCCACCATTGAGACCTGGGAAGATTTGAAGCAGATTCTGATCAACAAATTTGGTGGTGATCTTAGTTTTTAAGTGAAGAAGCACGCCTTCATGCACATTGCTTTCAAACCAAAAAAGACTCTAGCTGAATTTTCAGATAGATTCTTCATGGGGGACCGCAACTGATTATAAGCTGCCAGCTGACCGCACATGAAGCGTACATGGCTTGTGCTAAAGCCCTCAAGGTTAACCAGCTTCTTTGTCTTCACTTTAAGGCTCATAAAGCCATGCTTTCCTCTATGAAGAGCACAAAGACATTGTTGCAGGATATGTATCTTACCCATTCTGGGGCAGTTGTGAGGGAGAATTGTGCCGCCTCTACCTCTGGTTTGTCTTCACGTGGCCTGTGTATCCTTGCCATGAACTTGCAGAACCTCCTAAACGCCAGGGTTGCCAAAAATGTGGGCAAATAGGTTACCATTCCCAAGTCTGCATCAATCCTTGGGCTGAAGAAGCTGATCCCAAAGAGCAGGCGGGAAAAGAGCAGTCAACCTAGAGGCAGAGACGCTCTCAGTTGAAAATTCTTCCCAGTCTCCTTCAATTCCCCCTCTATAGCTGACTCTGAGCCTGCTGACACTGAGGCTCCTCCCATTCTGCTGCTATTCTACAATATCTCTGATGACTCTGACATGGACAATTCTGATATTTAAGATCCTGACATCTATGGGTATTCAGTTCTTGCTGTCCCTGAAACTATTGCAGTCCCTTATAAGCTATGCTCTGGGAAAGCTAGAACAACCGCCAAGCCTCTGTCTGAAGCCAAAGAGGTTGTCTCTTGCCCATACCTCACTCAAGCCAAGATATCCCCTGTGCTTGTTGAGTCTTCCAAGGAAGCTGCTGAGGTTGCTGACGCTGTGTTCAAAAACGTTTCAGTCTTGCTTCCTCTCCAGACTGTCTATAAGGAGTTCCCAGGCTTGAGATACATGATTGAGAAGTGGGATAAGGAACTAGCAGAGGCTCAAGACATTCTGGCTGTTCTCCCTTCCTTTAGATTTACTACCATTGTATGTAAATATCCATCCAAAAGGTGAAGATTAAGGCTGTCTTAGATACAGGATCTCCTGGAAATGTTGTCTCCTCAAACCTTGTCAATAGTCTCAAACTTGCCTCCAACCTTAACCATCACCAGTTGTATGGCCCAGCTGGGCTATTCATGACTCGCTCTATAGGAGCTTATTATGCTCTTCCCATGCGGTTTGGAAAACTACTCTTGGCCACGCCTGCTATTGTCTTGGAGAATGAGAGCTACAACCTCCTAGTTGGTACTCAATTCCTTAGGGAATATAATGGGATCATCAACTTGAAGGACAGCTACCTCTGTATCTTAGGGTACAAGATCCCTCTGATCTTTGAAGAGTCATTTAAAGTTCCCAGGAAGCGCCTATAGACATGTGCCTTAGAATATCCCACTGGTGTTTTCACTTTAAAATACTGTACTATTCCTCCAACATGAAGTGTACTCCTATGGCTTGCCCTGCGTCTGAAGGGAGTCCTCTCTTGGCCATTTCCGCTGTAATCATTCCCCCTGGATCTCAGGCTATCCTAGACTCCCAGATATTGTATGAGCTACCCAAGCGTATATTTCTAGAGTTATACTCTCCTCCCTTGCTAGGGTACAACAAGCCCTATCTCTGTTCAGGAATCTTGGATGTCTCTCATAAAGACCCTGTTCAATTGCTGGTTTCCAACCTAACTGCTCTCCCCATACATGTGTCTAGAGGAAAGGTTGTTGGCTATGACAGGTTGTTGAATGCCCCTGATGTCCTACCCCTACATTCCTTTGATACATTCCAGGACTTTAATTTACCTGAAGATGAACCTCAAGTCCTATGCTTGTTTACTGCTCAAGATTTCCCACAACTATCCCCAGTCCAACATAAAGAGTTGCTTGGCTTGCTGGATTGGTTTCTGGATATCTTTGCTAAGGATATCAAGAATTATGGGTTAGCCAAAGGCGTCATTCACCAGATTGATACTGGTGATGCTCCCCCTTTTGCGCTAAATCCTACCGCTGCAGTCAAGTAGAGGGTGCTCAGGTGTCTAAAGAGCTCAAAAAACTTCTAGACGCTGGACTTCTTGCTCCTTCCCAAAGTCCATGAACTTCCCATGCTCATACTGAAAAAGAAGGATGGAGGTCATCATATTGTGATGGACTACCAACAATTGAACTCTTTAACCAAAAAGATTTTCTTACCCCTTACTACCCATTGATGATGCTCTTTGCTGCCTTGGAGGTTCCAAGTTCTTCTCTGCTATGGACCTAGACTTTGGGTACTAGCAAGTTGCTCTCTCTCCCAAGGATAGACAAAAGCTGCACTCATTGCTTCTGAAGGAATGTTTTGTCCTATGCAAGTGTGCAAGGGCTCTGCAATGCCCCGGCTACTTTCCAACAAGCTATGGACCCCATCCTCTGTGATTTGAAGATCTTGTGTGTCCTAGTGTACTTAGATGATATAACAGTCTTTAGTGCTACTTTTACAAACCACCTGGCTCATCTCAAGAAATTATTCATAAAGATTCAAGAAGCTGGTCTTAAGTTAAAGCCATCTAAGTGTGCCTTCTTCAAAGAATGCCTTGAATTCTTGGGACATGAGGTGACTCAGATGGGATTTGACCCCATGACTAAGAAAGTTGAGGCCATTGACAAAATGCTTCTGCCCACCAATCTGTGAGAAGTGCAAGTCTTTCTGGGCATGATGGGATACTACAGACAACTAATCCCCAATTTTTCTGACACTAGTAAACCCTTGGTCCAACTGCTGCGTAATGTCCCTTTCAAATGGACCACCAGCCAGCAAAAAAGCCTTTGAGACCCTTAAGCAAAAACAAAATGAGGCCCATATCTTAGTATATCCTGACTACAATAAGAAAACCATCCTATATACTAATGCTATTGAACTGGCCATTGGATCCATCTTGTCTCAATTGGATGATGAAGGTGTGAATCACCCTGGAGTTTATACCTCTTGTGTCCTGAATAAGCATGAGAATAAATTGCAGTGTGACTGAGAAAGAGTGCCTTGCTGTTCTGCATGCCATCAAGCAGTTCTGTCATTATGTGTATGGCACCCATTTCACTGTGGTCACTGACCACACTTTGCTTAATTGGTTACAACAACTTCTGGAACCAGAACCACAACTAGCTAGAGGGCTCTCCGCCTGCAAGGGTACAGCTTCACTATGCTGCACTGCTCCAGGATTCAACATCAGAATACTGATAGACTATCCAGAATGCTCATTCTTGCTTTAAACCCTGCTGAGTATGGCAGATCCAGGTCCAACCAGCCCATCCTGCCATTATACTGCCATTGACTCTTATTGCCATTACTTTTCTTTGACAAAGCTTCTAGGATCTTTATCCAGGGAGGAAATTTTATGGGACAACACTTTGTTATCATCCTGCCAGCGGGCCATGATCTCAATGCTCTTTTCCTCTCTTGCCCTTAAAGCCTCAATTTCACAATTTGCCTTTGCTTTCACTTGCTGTGTTGATTTCATCCCATCCTACTAACAGGTTCCAGGAATCCCACACATAGATTTGGTTTCCTTGGGCAGGAGTCCCTTATTTTGCAAAGTAATCAAAGTATAACTCTTTGAACGCAGCCTTTACTTCCACCAAGGACTCCTCAGGCATAGTCTTGGCGACCTCCAAGCTTGTCAATCTTCCTCCAACAAACTTGTAGGAACCTCCTTCCTGGCAGCAGCAGTTTCCATGCAAAGTACTCCAAATTTGATCCTTTCAAAATTTAAGAAAGAAGAAATAATAATTGAAAAGGTAGTTGAGGGGAAAGCATCAAAATTGACAATAAATCTTTTATTAAAGTTTAACTGTTTTTGCTTATATCCATTTGGGGCATATTTGGCTGAAAATCCCTCCAGTTCCTGAATCAACCTATGATTTATCTCACGTGATCTATGACGTTCAAGTCATCTAAACCTAGATCTTTACCTAAAAGATCACCAATATTTCTCAACCTATGAGAATCAATCTACAATGGAAAAATTCAGCATGGAGCTTACTCAGCTCCTGGCACCAAAACCCTATGGATCAAATATCCTAAAACTCAGCTATTGATGTTTCAACTGAGCACTAGCTGATTGACCCTGAATTCCTAGGCAACCTTGCCTTTATTTAGTTATCTTTACATTTAATGATTTTTTGCCTTAAAACCCATTAAAATGCTTTGAAACTCAAACCAGGTGCCACCGCGGCGCCCAGCATTTCCTCAGGCGGCGCCGCAGCACCTGAAAAAATTGATAGGCGGCGCCTTGGCGCTTCTCAAATCAATTAGGTGGTGCGGCAGCGCTTTTAACCCAATGAATTTGACAAAGCAGCACTTTTAACCCAAAATTTGGGGGGGGTTTTATGGTTAACTTTAACCAGACTTCTGGTCACAGTCAAGGCGTTTTAACCAATATAATTGAATCTCCATTAACTATATTCCTGTGTATTTATTAATTAATCTTCCCAATTAATTAAACTGTTTTTGAGACATCCAGTCTCCCAGATTGACTTGGCCAATCTTGCCTTCTGTTCTTTTATTGAACCTAGATATCCAGTTTTCAGGAATCTTGAACTTAAGACTTCCAATCCAACCTATCTATATGCTTAATCAGAAAAACAGAGATAACTTTATATTTTGGAGCATTTATTTGGCTAAATACTCAATAGTGACTGTTGTACAGTCATACTGAGGCTGACAGGCTGTATGAAAAATTGGATATCCCTCTTCATGGGAGCACAAGACAGAAGAAGTTTGAGTTTCCCTTTATAAATTATCCAAAGATATGCTCATTTGTGACAATCAGCTTTTCAAGAAAGTACAAGACCACTACTTGCCTTATGTACGGCCTAGTCTTTGCCTTTTGGTGGTGCTCCAAGCTCATAAAGAGACAGGACACAGAGGTGTTGCCAAGACTTATGCCTGGCTCCAGAAGAACTACTTCTAGGAAAATCTTTGTCTGCTGATTCCAGATGATAATGCTAGTTGTCATGATTGCCAGATCCAACAACCTAGATCTGCTGCTCACGAGCTCAAGCTAGTCCCCCCACAACATACCTTTCACACTGTCAGCATTGATGCTGTAGGACCTATCCCTTTCTCCCACTCTGGTTGCTTCTTTATCTTAATTTCTGATATCACTTTAGCAAGTGGGTAGAAGCTTGCCCTACTAAGGACATCACTGTCAAGACAACTGCTGTCTTTCTGTCCCAAGATGTGTTTTTTCACCACAGTTGTCCTCAAGTGTTGTTGTCTGAAAATGGGACTAACTTCAACGCCAAGGTAGTAACCTCTGTTGTTGAAGCCTTGGGGTCTCACCAGTCTTTCTCTGCCCTCTATAATTCTTCCACCAATGGGGCAGTTGAGTGTGCCAATTCAACTCTGGTTTCTTTATGAGGAAACTCACTTACTCTGACACCGCCAACTGGGATCTATACTTACCCGCTGCTCTCTTTTCCTATTGTCTTAGCAAACATTGTGTCACTGGGTATTCCCCTTTTGCTATGTTTTATGGCTGTGAAGTCACCACTCTGTTGCTCTTGTGGGCCCCCTACTCTCCTCTGATAAGGCCATGAACCCTGATGACCATATCAAAGATATAGTCAACCAAATCATTGATATTCAGGCCACTGCCTACTTGTCTGCATATAAGACCAAGATTCTTGAGCTCTCTCCCAACAATGCTGGACAATCTCCTTTGCCTGAGTTCAACATTGGGGACCATGTTCTTTACTATCAGTATAGAGTAGGAGGACGCGCTCACAAACTAGCCTTGTTGCTGATTGGGCCCTTGGAGGTGACCTTCAAACAAGAATCAGAGTATACTGTAAAACTCCTCTCTAGTAGTTGACTGTTTGCCTATGTGCATGCCAAGTTCCTCTGCAAGTACCACCCCCCTAAGGCCAATCTAGAGGGGGTAATGTTGTGAATGCTGCCATTCACCATGTTTCAATTTTGCCTTAATGGGTTATTTCAAGGACAAATCTCTCTCTTTTGCTTTCTCCCTTTGAAATGAGTCTGGCTCCAAATTGGGAAATTCAATTGTTTGGTTTCCTGATTCTGCGCAACTCAATTGCCCCACTCATGCTTGTGGCAAGTGATCCTACCGTACATTACTGTTTTGTGATAAATCTATACAGTATATATATCCAATCTTTATACCCAATAAAATTTAAGTTCTATTCACATTTTTGTCTTTGTGTCTCCACATAATTTAGCGCCTCTTTAGCCACGTCTAGCAGCTATTATTCAATCAGGGTCACAAGGTAATTACATAGCCTTCTCTGCTATTCTAACCAAGACTTAGTACAAATCCAATCCCAATGTTAGTATTTCCTGTTTTGACTCTGTGCTGCGCCTCATATCACAATATAGGGGCTTTCTAGCAGATCAAACTGCACAATTTCCCCATACTTGGACAGTCCTCCCTTAAGCTTGGATTCAACCTCCACTCTGGACATTTCCAAAGGCAGGGCCTCAAAGGACATGAAGAATGTGGTGTCCTGGTTGAATCTGGTGCGGGTGGGGGGCAGGACTGCCTGGGTCTTCTTCCTCTTGGGATCAGTAATCTCAAGGGTGAAGATCTCTTCTGCTCCCTGATCTGCATCTTCCTTACAGAGGAATCCAAGATAAAAGAATTCCTTTAGAGGGCTCTGGTAAATAGATACAGCCTTGGGATATGCTGTGGTAATTGCTTTGGCCGCCTCCTAGAACTTAGTGGGGTTGCCTCAAAAGTTGATTCTTATCACATGGGGTACAGAGGACTTGGGAAGGGCTCTAGTGATGTCTTGGAACCATTGTTCAGAGTTCACAAACTTGAGCCAACCTTCTGGTGGCACAAAGGGCTCCTTCTTGGTAGATCTGGCAAAGTACGCTTTTGTGAATACCACTATTCACCATGTGTTGATTTTGCCTTTGGTGGGCCGTTTTGAAGAAAAATCTCTTGCTTTTGCTTTTGCCTCTTGAAATGAGTTGATGAATGAATCAGGAAATACAATTGTTTGGTTTCTTGACTCTGCGCATCTCACTTGCTCCACTCATGCTTGTGGCAAGTGATCCTACCATCCTGGTAGTGTTTTGTGGTATTTCTAACCACTATATATTCTTTTTCCTAATTCACCAATAAAATTAAGTTATATTCACATTTTTGTCTTTGTGTTGTCCAGTACTTCAGTGCCTCTCTCTAGCCACAACCAGTAGAGATTATTCTTCCAGGGCTACAAGGTAATCACATAGTCTTCCCTGTTGTCTAACCAAGCCTTAGTACAAATCCTATCCTAAGGTTAGGATTCCCCGTTGTGTGTCTGTGCCACGCCTCAGAACACAACATACGCCAGCTGGTCCTTGGCGGTGCACTTCTGACTCTTTACCACCTTGGACCAAGATATGGTGTTGTTGTTGGACATATCTTTCTTTTGATAAAAGCCTTGTTTAAACTCAGGCTCTTATGCACTTATCACTTGCTTTTAAATTCTCAATTCCAAAAAGTGGGATTGAGCTGATCAAGAAAGGTTTTCATCCCAAAGTTCATTTATTCAAAATATCCGAATTGCATACAGAACACAGTTTTTGGTATGTATTTTACTTTTACTTCAACTTGGTTATAACATGAGGTGTGATCAATTTTGGAGAAAATTTTGGCTCTGGAGATTCTTGCAAACAGATCCTCTATAAGTGGGATGGGATATTTATTCTTTACTGTGCTTGCATTGAGGGCTCTGTAGTCTGTTACTAGATGGAGTGAGCCTTCCTTTTTCTTTACAAAAAACACTGCTGCCCCCACAAGGATTCAGATGGACAAATGAAGCCTTTAGCTAGGTTATCCTCAATATGGTTTTTGAGGGTTTGTGTCTCCATGGAGGAGAGTCTGTAGAGGGGTGCAGGTTTGGGCATGGCCTTGCATAGGTCAATGCCATGTTTAACCTTCTGTTCAGAGGGTAGCTCTATGAGCTCTTCCTTAAATACATGATTGTATTCATTTAAGAGTGCTGCAAGCTCTGGGGATTGAATTTTGGTTGTTTGCATGTTATTGAATTTGGTGTACCTCATTATGTGGAGGGTACTGTTTTTGGTTAGACGTTCCAATTTGTCCTGATTTATGACTTGGACAAATACTATGTCTCTTAGGATGAGATTTTTAGGTTCTTTGAAGATGATGAAATTGACTCCATTGCGTTTGATGGACATTATTTTTGTTCTCCAACATACACTGGGGCTCAATTGTGTGAACCAGTCCATGCCTGCTACAATTTTTTAGTTTGTGTTGTTTATGACAAGTCATTTGATGGACGTTTATATGCCTTGGAGGTCAACTATGAAGTGAGTTGTTTTGCCTTTGAGTAGAACCTTTGATTTATCTGCCATTCTGGCATGTTTGAAGTTGGATTTGACAACTGGTATCTTGTATTTGATTACAAATTGTTGCTAACCATGGTATATTGTGCACCAGAGTCAAATGAAATTTTATGTATATGCAATTTATAAATGCATGGGTAGACAAGAAGTTGTGAGCAATCTTTAATTTTTACGTTCATAAAATAGAGGATTGCAGGACACATGGGATGCAAGAAGCAAAGTTTGTGCCTTGGTACAATTTATTGTCAGTTTAAGGGGAGACAGGGGCACTTAGGCCTTTTCCCCCTCCTATTTTCCCTGTTTCTCTGTTTCAAGACCTTTGAGGTCAGAGAATGTGGGGTCATATTCATAGTGGGTTGCCGTTTCAGCATTGTTCACTTTGGTGGTGTCCTCTTTATTGGGACGGGAGCAGTTTGCACTCTGGCTACAATTTCCATTGTTACAATTGGAGTGCAATTACTATGGTTGGTGTTTTGGCACTTTTTGCCATTAGATTTGTCTCTGCCATTGCTGTTGTGTGCATCATATTCCATGTTTGTGCATTTTTCTGTGTGCTTGGCTTCTGCAATGAGCGTGAGCATGGAGGTGTTGGCCTCTGGGCAGATGAGGGCAGCAACAGAGGGTTTCATTCTGTTGATGAATGAGGCTCTAGTGTGCACATTGTCAGCTTGTGCTGGGTTTTGGGTCTTGCAGTGTATTTCCTTGAATTCATTGGTGTAAGCTGTGACAGTGGTCTTCTGAGTAGATTGCTGAGCTGTATTGCAATGTCTTGGAGGGATTTGGTGACATGGAAGTTGTGGGTGATGTTGGCTTTGAGCTCCTCCTAGTTATAAAGCTTTTTGTCAGTTTGTGAGACAACCCAAGTGGCAAACCAGTTAGCTGCAGCCTTGTACAGGCGCTTGCTGGCTTCCTGGACCCATTTTTTTGTGGAGGATGTGGCTGGCACAGAGTTTTGCGGCTGAGTGGTCTAGCTAGTTGATGATGTTTTCTTTATTTTTACCAAAGAACTTGTCAATACCAATGTACTTGTTATTGGTAACTTTGCCTGTGATAGGAGCTTATGTGTTTGTTTATGGTTGGAGAGATCAACTGTATTGAATTATCTTGGCGCAGGCTTTGGGCATGACCAGACCTTCAAATATGGTACATCCACTAGGTATATCTTTGTAAATAAGGTGGGCGTAGAAGTATGTCTTAAAGCTATCCTGGGATGTGGCCTGGTTGAGTACATTGGCAAAGGTGGACAGGCTCTGTTCAGTCATTCTTTCTTTCATGGGCGTGGTCAAAAAACTGTAGCTGCTAACAGTGATGAGGAGCAACTTTTGGGGAAGCTTTGAATATGGAATTAGAAAGAAGAGATTTATATTTTATTGAATAATACTTTAGAATTATATAGCTTGTGTAGTGGCGGGGATATATTCAGATCAAAGATAGGGAAGGTCATGTGCAAGATGGGTTCAAGTTACTGGATACTTGGATGAGTCATGTGATATTGGTTTGTTGCATTTCTTGGTATGTAAACAGTATATTAGATTGGCACCAAACCAGGCAACAACTGGATGTTGAGTTTTTCAGCAGTGGCCAGAATACCTGTACATCCAGCTCCTTGGCAATTGCCTAAGACCCTTTAAAGAAAGACAAAAACAACAGGAGACTGTCCTACCCGCCACCAAACAACAGGTAGTCCAATATGGCGCCCAGGCTCCTGACAATCTCCCTGACAACCTACCCCCAGAGGAGGCTGACCTTCAGCCAGGAGGGGTGTTGAAACAGCAGGCTCAACCCACCAGCAAGGTTTTGAGTAAGCAGGTTTATGACCTGCAATCCAATTATACAGTCACTTGAAGCCAGGTTAGGAAGTCAACTCAAATTTCCAAATCCAACATGAACAGATGATGATTCCTCAAGGTAGATACCTCAATTTGGCGCTTGACTCATTACCAGGATCAGGCCACCCCCTTCACTATTCAACTGTGTGATCAACACAATCATGTTCCTGTTATCCTTGATTCACATCAACTATATAATACTTATCTTACAATAAAGATATTATCTAGTTTCCAAATATTTTCCCCTTGTAACTCTGCTAAAACAGCACCGCTACGGCACAAGCTATCTCTGCTCAGCTATTCAAGACTGGCATGAAGTACAAGGGCATTCCCCCAATCAGACCAAAGCAGTGAAAAAGTATACAGAAATTAGCAAGGTGGTTTTTGCATACTATCCCAAGGATAGAAAGCTTGAGCATCTTCAGGCCATCTCTGTTGCTCTATCAATCAATGTTTGAGCCTATTTGCAATAAACACTTCTTTATCCTCTCTCTTCTTTCCTTTATTTTTATTATCCTTTGACTTTTATTTAGTATTTGGTACAATTATATGATTATTTCAAAGTATGGATCATGGCTATGATAGATTAAAATAATTGTTTTTGGGTATATTTTAACTTTTTGGGCTTTACACAGCCTTGTTGCTTCTAATCGACTCCCTTTTTTATTGCAGATTTGAAATCCTGAGGTCTTATTAAGCCTAGAAAAGTCTTTTTAAATTTTGAATTTATGGGATTTTTTTGGTTTTATTTTTGGAGTTCAAAAAAACTAAAATTTTAGAACCTGTTTTTCTTAGTTGTGATGTTGTAAATTGAAATGTTGGGTTTACTATAGAATTAAGATAGCATTTTTTGAAATGGTGTTTTTGAGATGGTGTATTGTACCAACTTCAAATTTTTTACTGATTTCATGTTGTCTATTATTTGTTAGACTTACAAGAAATACTAAATGGTACATTAGAATCTTGCATTTCTGATTCATGTGTCCTTCATTTACTTGTTGTGTTTTGTCTTTAGTTAGTTGAACTATATCCTCAAGGGATTCAAAATTTGCCAATTTAAATCAATCAGAAAATTCAAATTAAAGGGTTGATACTATTAAATATTTTATTTTTCACTCAGCTGAGTTGCCTGCAAATGTGATTTGAAATTTGGACAAGGATTTGACAATCCTTTATTTTCATGTTTAGGCTCTGAATTTCATTATGAGTTCTGATAAAAGTTTCTCTTTAAGTTGCCAAAAACATAGGTCTTGTTGTGGGGTCCATAAAAATTTAGAGTTGGCACTTATAATTGCTGATATAGAAAGTAAGGACACCATAGTTAAATATGCACTGTCAAATATAGGTGATTATCCTTATGAAGGTTCTTAGCTTTCTCTTGCTCTTAGGAGGTGATATATTAAAATGGCTTATAATTTCTGGGTATCAGGATTCATGTCATCTTTAGATAAAATATGACCCAAGAAGGGTAGCTTTTTGTGGAATAATTGGCCCTTTTATGGGTTGGCAAATATTTTTGGCTAGACAGGGTGGCAAACACAGCTTCTAGATTCTTGTGGGGTTGTTCCTTGTTGGTGTTGCATACAGCTATTTTGTCCAGGTAGACCAAGGAATTTTTCTAATATGCAGAGCAAAGACTTTGTTCATAGATTTACAAGGGTAGAAGATGTATTAGTAAAAAAACTGAGGATAATATATTTTAGGAGCCATTTTGGTGAAAAAGATTGTTTTGGTAATGTCTTAATACTTGATAAATATCTAATTATAGAATGTCTTAAGGTCTATTTTAGATAATAATATGGCACTGCCAAGGGAATCAAATGGGATATCAATTAACAGTGAGGGGTATCAATTCTTGATGGCGCTGTGTATATACTTCTGGGAAGTATATATAACAAAATAAAGGGGAAAAATAAGAAGAGAATGATAATTTATTGGGTATGAGTTAGGAGTATTATACAATGTCATGAGAAGCCACATACTGTCCATGTACATCATGGTAGCCATGGGGCTTATCAAAGTAATTGTTCCTCTTAGGTCATGGGGTTTGTCTAAGTAGTGTTCCTCTTAGGGATTGAAATGTTTGATCCCATTAATAGATGGGAAAATGATAATAGTGCCATCAACTTAATTATTAGTCAGAAATCATTTGGAGATTCACTTGGGAAATTACTTCCCAAGAAGGGGTAATCAAAGATGTTGCAATGATGGTTAATTTGTTCAGGGCACAATGGTCGGTTACCAGTTACAAGGAACCTTTATTTTTGGTCACAATGAACATGGAAGTCCTAAAGGAGGATTGAGAAAGTCTAATAAGCCCCTTTCTAAGTTTCTCCTTGAGGTAGGCACATAAGGTGTTATCCTCATTAGGAGTTAGATATTATATAGATTGTGTCTTACAGATAGTGTCCTTCAATTGTATGCATCAATGAGAGTTTTTTCTGCTGGTAACCCAAGTAGAGATTCCTTGAAGATTTTAAGATGCTTATTAATAATTTTCTGATCATATGTGGTCAGAGTTTCCTGATTTTCCTTTAATTAGATAATCTTGTACTAACACATAAGCCAATCAATAGCTTTTAAAATTTCTTGCTCTGCATGTGTTTTGATTATTCAAATAAAAATGATATCTTAACAGTTTTTCTAATGTGTCTGGATACATTTGATGATTAACAACCTCTCTCTTTATGTTTAGAACTGAGGTGATTAATTCTATGTGGGGTTGCTCTGTCTAATCTATTCTAGGCCAAGCATCACATCAAACCTGGTGAATTTGGTGACCAGTCCTTGGATGGTGAAGTGGAGGCTTTATTTATCAATGGTAAATGGGGCAGTCTTCTGGGTGACAGAAATATGGTGTTTTTCAGTACTAAGTTTTTAATCTTCAAATGATTAGTGGTTATCTTAAATTTGTTCAAAAAGTTGCTATTGACAAGGGTGTGATCTGCACCTGAGTCCAGGAGTGCTGATCCAGTTTAACTTAAAAAAAGAAAGAATGGAGAATACTTCTATTTGGGTGTTGAGCAACAGTGTAAAGTACAGGGTCATTGGAGGGCACCTGAATCATGAGGCACTATTTGATATATTCAGGTCAATACTCTTTATTAATAAAGTCTGATGGGGGCCAGGAGGGCTTGGATTTCTTGTTGTTCTCCCTGGGATTCTCCTTCATTGTGCTTATTAGGAGTGATGGTGAGTCTGAAGTGTGTAAAATTGGATTTACCATTACTCTCATTATTGTGGGTGTTATTGCTTGTAGTTTTTCATTGTTGTTTTTAGGTGGAGAACAACTAGCACAACCTAAGGTTTTGAGATTCTTGGGTCTCTCTCTTTACTGTTTGCGGTTTGTGGAGTGTGTTGAAGATTTTTCTGCCTTCTATGCTTCAAGGTAGAAACCATGCAGGTTGGTTACCTATTCCAGGATTGTTTGTCTCATTAAATGCTGTTTGTGAGCATTATATCACTAAGGTATGTGATAGGAGTATTGAAGGCCATTTTAGGTGGGGAGCATAAGTGTAATTCCTTGTAGGTCCTTGCAAGCTCCTTTGTTGTACCTTTCTATGTCAGGTTCTTGAATTTTCAAATGATCATGAGTGTTGTATCCTTCATGACAAATCAAACAAGGAAGTCTTTTCTGAATGTGTAAAATCCTTCTCTTTATGGTTTTTGTGCCACTTGTTGCATCAGGTGCCCACATCATATATCAGTCAAAAGGAGATTTCTGCAACCCAGTAGCATTCTGGGAATTCCATTTGTGTCAGCTTGTTCTAGGAGGACTGGATAAAAGCTGTGGCATTTTTGTTGTTGGCTACTGCAAAATGACTCCAATCTTCTCTCTGAATTTCTGGCCTTGTGTATGGGCATGATATTTTTGTTGTTATTCAATGAGTGGATGAAGAATTTTGAAAGAATCTTTGTGTGGACAGAGTGTTGAAGTCAAACACAAGGATGACCATGTTTCGGTGGAGGACATGTGCTTTGGGGATCTCAGTTCCTGGCCTGTAATGCATTCAGTCTAGAGGGAGCCCTAAAATGATCATTTTGTATATTTGTTGACCAGATTGGATAATGACAACCAGGGGGATTTTGAAAATGTGGGGTTTATAACAAAAAGGTACTGCTATCAATGTTGTAATTGTGATGTATTAGCAGAATCACAAGAAGAAAAGAAATTGGTTACTAGATAATTGTCTTTATTGGGAAATATGAATTATATAGTTTTAGTGAATCATGATAAGAGGAACAAGATTGTGATGATCAATCAGTTGGATTGGAAAGGGGTTGGCTTACTCCTACTAATGATTTGAGAGCTAAATCAAGTATGTTCTGGGTTTAGATTACTGCCACTTTTTGTTCTCTTGTTTGGTAATTTGAGTCAACTTCTACTTTTGGCTGTGTGTGTCAGGGTAGTCAACTCAAGGTGCAATGGGTATTTTGATTATAAATTTGACAGTGGTTGCCCCTACAGGTTTGAGATTCTTTTCAAATGACTAGTACACCTGCAGGATGTCACCCCAACACATTTGGTCCCTGGATTTGATCCACAACATACATTGGTGACTTCCCAAGAGCAAAAGAACCACATATGATATTACTGTAAATATTTAACATGAAATCACAGTGCAAACCAGGTTCCAAAAGTGTTACTTCTGACGGTTTATCCTGTCTCTAAATCCAAGCCACTAGAGGCAAGGATAGGCTAGACCCTGATTTTTCCCTCCTTGTGCATCACACCAAAGACAAATATTTCTTTCAAGGCACCACAGATATCACCTGTGATACAGTGATCAAGTACAAGCACCAAATTGCTAATTTGTATTATATCCTGCACCAAAAGATGTTTGAAAAGACTACCATTTCCTATATTTCAACCAAAAAGTGGACAACATCCTATGTTTCCCCAGAGATATAGGGCATAAAAAAGGCAGAAACCATTACAAATTCCTAAAACATAAGGCCTGGTGACCTACTCTATATTTTGATTTCCTAGAATTATTAGATTAATGTGATTTGTGCAAGAAATATGTCAAAAGCAACACCCCTCCCAAATTATAATTATTAATTCAAACCTAGCAACTATTTAAGACTTGAGCACTTGATATTGTGAGCCCCATGTCTAAAAAACCAACAATAAGAATTACATCATTACTGCCATTGAATTTATCACCAGGTGGCCAATGTCTCAAGCAGTCAAACCCCACACTGGCAACAATTCCCGTCAATTTATAGCCAAATAAATCATCAGCAAGTTTGTAAAGCCAGAAATCTGATTACAGATTGAGGCAAAGAACTCATGTCTCATGACACAAACATCTACTGTAAGGAAATACATTCCTTTTACAACTGAAAATCAAAACAATGAGTTAAACACAACCGAAATTCAGGAAAGATTAGAAACAGAAACCACATTTAAAAATGCAGATTTATCATCATTAAACATCAATAATTTAGGTAAGAACGTTAAAACAAAAGCGCTTTCAAATTGTAAAAATAAGTGCGTAAATCATATACACTAAAATTTGAAATCCAAACGCAAAAACTCAATTTCTAATATAACCCCTATATTAAACTCTAAACCTGCTCAAACACTTTCAATCAACAACAACATTAATTATATTATACATCATTTATTAACCAAGGCTCCAAAACCACCTCTACTTTAAAAACAACTAATCCACATAAAAATAAATGCAATTTAAAAATAAATCAATGGCCAGGGAACCCAAATAACTAATTAAATCAGGAAAAACAACCAAGCCTTGAAAGTTCCTTGCATCTAAGAAACCCAACCATGCCAGCACAGAGTAAACAATCTAACTACATTCTGCAGGTACCCTGTCATGCCCTACCCTGAAGGGCAGGCCTTTTAGTTTTGAAATATAATGCTTTAATTTTCATTTTCTTGTTTCAAATAATAAATTCAAGTTAAAATATTAATATTTATTTACTTTGAAGTCATCATCTTTGATATCTGTTTAATTTGTGTGTTTGGTTGCTGTTGTCTTTCTCTTTTGCTTGCTATTCAATGGCATCTATATTTTAATTTTTAAATAATAAGACTAAAATATAATTTTGATTTACCTTACATATTTCGGGTTGGTAAGCACCCACTTTCCCCCACTCTGCTGTTGCAGATCTGTGAGTGGTCACACTGAGCTTCCTGTTTTCCCTCCTCCGATATTTTTCCTGGTGTCTCCAATTGCCCCTGTGTCTTGGCTCTTGTCTCCCCTTTGTCTTTTGTTGCCAAAAGCAACTTCATTTTACTATAAATAAAGAGCTTCAGAAGATTAGGCTTTAAGACAAAATTCTAAGTGATTTTCCCCTTCATTCTTTTTCAAATTTTAACCTTTTTCTTTTACAAATTTAACTTTACAACTTTAGTTTTAAACTAGGATTGGCTCAAATTAAAAAAAATTAGTTTAATATGGAAGTTGTTAAGCAACAAGCATTAGGATTGTTGTATCCCATTTTTTCATTTAAAGAATATTTTAATAGCTACATGTACAGTAGTTTTAAAAGCTATGGCAACAACCAAAAATACCTCAGATTTAAACAAAATCCAAGTCACGCAAGATTAAGGATTCAATTAATTCTAATATTTTTGGTTAATAAATGAACTTTCAAACAGAAAACAAAATTTCACTAGCCCATTATACAAAATTATATCAAACATCAAGTGGTGTAGTTCAAACCACAGACAAAATGAACTGACAAAACAAGTGAGATGGATGGATGTCATCCCAGAGTATATTATAATGCAATCAGGATTCATATGAGGCATCAACAGAAGAAAAAAACAAAACAAAATTTGAGCAATCTAGGAGCAAGATTCCACAAGCACAAAACAAAATGGAGACACACAAGATGTGTAGTATGAGCAGCCTAAAATAGAAAACTATCAATTTAACAGCTAATCAACAGCTATCCAATTTAGGAACAGAGGCATTTTATTCATTATCATGGCTCCAGATTTGTATGGAATTGTCTTGAGAACCTTCTAAATATGGACTCAAGATTACAATAAAAATAAATCATTGGATTTTAAAATTTCTACTTTTAGTGATTTTATCCTAGGTTTTGTTTCAAGATGGTTTTTACTAGCAACAACATTTTCAACAGCACCATCAGCCAGCCAGCAGCAGCCAAGCCAGCTTCAATGGAGGCAAGGCTCAGAACGTGGAGGCACCTGCTTACACCCAAGCCTTTGAGGCTGATAACAAGGAAGCTGACTTGTACTTGACCCCAACCCATATGGCTTTGACTTGTTTAATAGTCACTTTGCGCCCAGCACTATCCCTGCTCCCGTACCTACCCTCGCACAAGCTTCCTGTCAACCAACCAATCAGGATGGCAACCTTGATTTGGAACAACTTCCTGCCACCAGCCAACCTGCCCCTCCCCTCAGCCAAATAGGTTTCAGCTCCTGCGGCCCAGCGCCTCAAGCAACAAATCATCACTGCCCAAATTCTCCAAGAAATTGTGGCACTGAACCTGCAGGGTCTGTCCTGGGAACAGATTGCAATCCAATTGCAATTTACCCGGGCTATAATAAACAAGAATTTAATAACTTAATGAATAAGAGGAATCTGATTGGGACAGCTAAGAAGCCCAAGAATCTCCCAAGCACAAATAACTGAGGTGTACCCAATTATTCTTGACCTCCTGTAGCAGGATCCCAAGCCTCCCTTGACCCAGGTTTGTAAGCAACTTAGTCACCATGGCATTTGGGGTTCTGAGCACATGGTGCAGCTCTGGATGCATGGAAAGGTGGCTTCAATACAGGTTCTTATCAAGGTTGCCAGCAACCAATGGGATAGCACTGAAGATTCCCTGTATAATCTTGACATCAAATCAACCCTGGTCCAATACTTGACAAGTCTATCAGATGACGTCATTTTCACCTTGTATTAGAAGTTATCAATAGCTTTCAACAATTTTGGCACACAAGGAAGAGCCGCCACCCAAAAAGGGAGGAAAAAAAGTCAAGAAGAGGACGTTCATTGGTGCATTTCTGACTGTTTCAGCCAAGCGTTTTGTCTACTATCAGACAAACCCAGATTTCATTGATGGCTACTCATACAGCACATCCTTGGTGGATTACTCAACTCCTGGGATGGCTCAAATTCAAAGCGTTAGATTTTCTTGAGCCATCAGATGGAGGGTAGCTCCACCGCCCTTGAGGCCATCCTGGGACGTGGGCACCAGGCCTCAGTATACCCTGCTGGTCACACAGACATCCATCTAGCTGATGTTGTCTTCTTTAACATTGGAGATACACTCCAGGAGCACCACCCTCAGGCTTTCAACAACCTCTATCTTGGGGTCCTTGACCACAATTCTCTCTTTGGTCACCAAATGGTGGCTGACTTGTTTGCCCAAATTGTCTTTCATGTGAACATGGGCAACCAATCATGTAAGAATAAGCGCCTTCCACCTCAGGCCACTGCCACCTATCAGCCCATCCAGCCAATGACCAATGAGGAATATGACAAGCGTTATATGGCAACCATCTTCCACAATCCTCATACCCCTACCCCCGCCACCACCACCCCCCACCTTCCAGCCACACCCACCCAATCCCAGACCCCCCAGGCCAGCACTTCCTCTATGTCTTCCTTTCCGTGCTATTCTGCCTCCTAGGCATCACTCTTCCCTGCCCTAATAAACTCCCTGTCACCAATTCTTTCTAGTTATATTATCTTTATTCTGAATTTAAATTGTTCATGTTCTCTTTGTTTATAGTTGGTTTTATTCTTTATATTCAGCTTATTTCTATAAAATCATATATTTACTATGCCATGTATATAGATCCAGAACACAGTTATTTTTAGTACCCAAACACAGCCTCTTGTGAAAATATTAACAATAATTTGGGGATTAAGCTAAATTTAAATTAGAAAATTGTAGGTTGATTGTGTTTTGATAAAGTTGTCACATTTCCAAATTCAAAACCTTAATAATAAACTTTAAGCCAATCAGGAGCTGGGTGATAAAGTGATTGTTTTGACATGAAGGGTCATTCAATAATTCTTTGGTGTATGTGCACTAATTAATATGATTGGCTGGATGTTTTGCCATTGCTGCTATGGCAAGTTGTTAATGGACTAGTGCTAGCCCAGCGGCTGATTGGGAACTAGTCCACCAACTAATTGTCACAGTAGCAATAGCACATAATGAAAAAACATCCAGCCAATCATATTAATTAGCGCACATGCATTAAAAAAATTGAATGACCCTTTATGTCACAACAATCACTTTATCACTTAGCTCCTGACTGGCTTAAAGTTTATCATTAAGGTTTTGAATTTGGATCAGTAACAACTTTATCTAAACACAGTTAACCTATAACTTTCTAATTCAAATTTAGCTGATCACCAAATTGTTGTTAATATTTTCACAAGGGGCAGTGCAAAACGTCAAAAATAATATGACAATTAAGGGAAAAAATGCCAACACAAAGCAAACAACACATATTGAGATGGGCGTAAAACATACACAATGGGTAAAAAGATGGGATAGTGTAGCAAATGGGAAAACAAACAGAAATAAACAAAGAGGCATTAATATCAGAATGATACAGATTTTATTGGGGTGAAAGCTATAAAGCATATGAAAAGGTTAGTAAAAAATCAATGAGAGAATTGGAGAAACTTCTAAAAGACCTTGACTCTGCAATTGCAGAGATCAAAGAAATTGACCACAAGGTCAAAGCAAAGGTGAATTCTGCCGTCCTCAAAGGCAAGAAAATTGACAAGGTGTCAGCCAAGGCGCTTATGGCCAAAATACCTGACACCCCTGAGAAGACCATCAAGCGTCTTCTTAACATCCAGAAGACAGTTGTGGATGGCTTACAATTCAAGGCCTACGCCCTTTCTGAACCATCTGTCTGGACCAATGACCCTGAGATGTATGAGCATCTTAAACCAATCAAGAGGGCCCACAAGGATGACACTGAGATGCCTGCACAGCTGCTTGCGCCAAGAATGGCCAAGCTGTCCAAGGCTGAGGGCAAGGAGGAGACTGTAGAAGGTAACCTAATAATCATAATTAATAAAAATTTCCAAATAATTACCTTTTTTTGTTAGAAAACAATGACAGTGAACTCCGCCAGGTCCTGGTTCCTTTTGTCCCCCCCCACTTTTTATGAAAATTAAGCCACTCACGTGGCCAAGCAGCTGTATCTGTCCCACCTGTCTTATGGTAGCTTGAAGACAGGATCCATGGTACCTTTCTGATGTCACAGGAGGCATTGGCTGAGCTAACACATGCCAAGGGGGCATCTGAGTGGGCAGTTAATGCCTACATGGATGCCCAACTGGTCCGCCTAGACCCAGTTGTTGTGTTTGTCTCTAGGGGACAACATCCTGGATGACACAGAGGGAAATCTTTATAACCAAAGATTTGAGGTTCAAAGCTAGCCTTTAGTTAGCCTTCAGGTCAAAATTAAGGACTTGTACCTTAATTTCCTGGAAATTGAGATGTAAAAGTTCTTTTGGCAGAAAGGACAGGAAAAGCTTGAAGATTATAAACGCAAGCGCAAATGTGGATAAACTTGTTTTTATTAGGAATAATGATTCTACTTTAAATAGTAGACAAGGGACGGTGATCACTCATTAGGAAGACAGAGTGGCTGAGGGAGTCACATTGGGATGAGCTCATACCAGGATCAATCACAGACAGGTACAATAATCCAGAATGAGTGGATATTGAACAAGACCCATTTGCAGAAGGCAAGAAATTTCCAAAGTTGAAAGCAAACCCAGCCAAATCTTTGCAACTATCACAATTCAAAGTCCTTATCAAAATAGCATTAATTGCGCAATTTACGACACCAGTGGTTCTCAGTGGATTTTAATGTGTAAACTCCATTGAGCTTGTTTGAGACATCCTGGCAATGCTCTCATTCAAGAATAAACCAGAGATGGGTCAGGCCCATGCAGCTGCTTGCTTCTGATTCCTGGTGTTGCTCACCCTATCTTACTTTCTGGACAACTTTGGGTGCGCGGTGTCAAAATTGGCTGTTGCAGATGCAAGAGCTGTCAAGAAAACTAAGATCCTCCTGTCAAACTTTGGGCTGGCCTGGAGTGCAGATGAGACAGGGCTCCCCTTGGTAATGAATATTACCTTTGGCAAAACTAAACACAAGAAAAAATAAGCGCAGTATACAAAAAACTGTGCAAGTTTACTGAAGCCTTTGCCCAGCAAAGGCTTCACCTTGTTTAACTAAGGGTATCTTTTCTTCCTTGGGATGAGCGCCAGTGTAGAGGACCTAGATAGGGTACTTCTTGGGGTCAACAAGTCCCAGCTCTCACTGGATGGGAAGAAGGTCCCCCCGGGTACAACTTGGTTGACCATGTAATCCAAGACGCCCTAGTCCTGGCAGGAATCTTTGGGTTTGCAGCCCTGCCTGAAAAGCTGCTGCTTCACTCCCACCTGACCCTACTGCCTTTCACCAGCAGGCAGGAGTATTTCAATAAGGGTGTATTCACCGTTAACAGTGTGGCGGTGAAGGTTATGCGCCATCTCCATTGCAGGGTGGGTACATACCGCTGAACCCACTATAGGTGCTCCTAATTTATTCTCTATACCAATAAAGATCTTTATACTTTAGATTTTTTTTATAATTAATTTTTTCTATTGTATATTTTAGCAAGAAATATTTGCAAAATATATCTCAGAGAAGGTCTTTATAAAATCATAATAATATATGTTAATAAAATATACTTCTAATTTGTAACTATTTTACTTTAATTTTTTAATTACATTTTTATATCTATTTGATAAGAGTGCTATAAAAATATTTACGTAATCAATTATCAAGTGTTTGGGATAACCTTAGATGCCATAATAAAAATAATTATAAATAAATGAATTACTAACCTTGTTGTAAAAGTTGCAGCAAAGGGTTGCTAGTTTCTACAAACAGTTAGTCAGTGACCTTAATTCTTAATACTATACCTGTTGATGGTATAGTGTCAGCCTATGAAGGACAGAAGAATAATAAGATGTACAGAAAAAACTGGTATTTATTTAGATATTATTGCACTTATATAGTGTGAGGCAGGGGAATTGCTACCAGAGGTAGGGAGGCACAGACAGAAGAACTTCCCAAATGGAGGAGAGTGGATTGGCACAGCTAAAAGTCCTGCGCAAGAGAACAACTGCTTCCTTGCAGCTTTCCTTAAGGAGGTAGATATAAATAACTTTTTTGTTCTATTTATAATTCTGGAAGTGAAGCCTGTGCCTTGTGCGCGTTTGAAAGGCAAATTGAACACCTGTTTTGGGGGCGTTTTAAACGTCTTTATCACTAGTAGAATCAGGATACAATAGTGCAACTGCGTGATTGTTCCATTGCTTAATCCCTAGATGAACAACTTTTTGTCTAATCCATTCAGGATCTGCAACATTTCCCTCCACTAGATTAGACAACGGGGTTAAAAATGGCTGGTGTCTCAAGGTGACGGCTATGGTGAACAATCCCTCTAGAAGAGTCACAAGAAGAGTCTTGAAGAAGTTGCAAGTGGTAATTGCAAAGAGGCGCAAGAATATCAGGCCAGAGGAGATGATGAAGGCAGCAGGGAAGCAAGTAGTCCTACATGATGTGGACGGCAGCTATCTGAACTTGGGGGTTCAGCTAGATCAGCTACTAGTGCCTCAGCTGGCCTTAGGGGGGACAGACCCATTGTTTGCTGCATTGTTCCTAGCTTTGAGTGAGCCCAGGGAGGTGACAGGAACTGGGTTGCAAAGGGGTAACAGTATCCATTGGCAGTTCTCCATGAGGGCGGCAGAAGAATACTTGGAGGCTCAGCTGAAGGAATTCCAATTTGGGGGTCAAGGCCTTTCATTCTTGCAACAGGGGACGGTATCCAACATAGTGAAGTCAGTCCTTTGCACTTGGTCAACACCTCGGGTTACCAAGGCTCAACCAGTCAGTTGGAAAACCTCTGACAACTTTGAGCAACGTCTTCAGCAAGCCTTCCAGGAAGTGTTGAAGTCATACACAGTGGAGGGGACTGCCCATCTGGTGCCAATGGTGATGGCTGGCAACCTTGTTCTTGGAGGAACCAACCGCTGTGATACCAAACAGGAGGAGAACCTGGGGGTCTTCCTTGAGTGGGCCTTATCCTTATTCTACAGGGTGGGTGGTCAGGTCCCAGTAGAGTATGCCCTTTGCAAGAGTCTTCTGTGGGACTGTATCTTCTTGGGGGTTGCCTTTCCTATAGACATTGGGGTCAATTATGTGTCTTGCTTGGTGGGGGTTAATTGCCCAATTCTTGGTCATTGGCTTTGTGGATCTGTAGGCAACCAGTTATGTTTCTTGGCTGTCATTCAGGTGGTAGAACAGTTGGTGCGGTACTGGAAGAGTCTTGTCAGTCTCTAATAAACACCTTGTTATTTTATTCTTATTCCTCATACTTTGGTGCAACACTATTGCAAACAGGACAACAACACATGAAATTTTTTTAATTAGGCTTCTGTTTTTTTGGGTTATTGTCCTCATTGGGGCTTACTCTTGGTCACTAGAAGCAGCACACATATATTGAGTATGTACTCTAGTGATCAACTAACCAGAATGGGGCTCCTTAAGGGTGTAGGAGTTGGGGCTGGTCTTCTGGATAACTTGAACTGGACCTTGCCAAAGGGAGGCAAGTTTGGATTTGTGGCCGTACCCTCTATTGCTGAAGAAGTAAACTGAGTCTCCTATCAGGTAAGTGGGTAAGGTGGGGTGTTTGGATGCAGCTTGTTCTAGGTCCTGCAACTTATGGTTTAAGTTACAGTATAGGCCTCTGATTGCAAGCAAATAAGGGTTTGAACCAGCTTGTTGAGGTACGCCTCTTGGGACACAGCCATGCTGGGCTTTACCAAGGAATATAGTAAAGGGGGAAGTCCTGGTTGCCGGCCGTAGAGCAGTTGGAAGGGCAACTTGCCAGTGGCCCAATGATACCCAATATTGTATGCAAAGGTGGCCACAGGAAAGAAGGTATCCCATTCAGTCTCATGCTGGTGACTGAGCTTCCAGAGTATCTGGACCAGGCTCCCATTAGTGTGCTCTACCATGCCATTTGTCTGTGGGTGATAAGGAGTGTATAGTGACCCACAAATTCCCATCAGTTGGTTGAGGCAGGGGATGATATAACTGGCAAAGTTTGTACCATTGTCTGTCTTCAGGATCTGGGGGCAACCATGTTGTATATGATATTCTCCAGGATGAATGTGGTTGTCACCAGTGCAGATTGGTTAAGAATAGCCTTGGCTTCTACCCATTTAACCAGATGGTCAACTGCCACAATGATGAACTTGTTGCAACAGTTGGTAGCTGGCAGGAGGCCCACTACGTCAATGGCTACAGTGTGGAAGGCAAACCCAGGGCATACCAGTCTGTGTTGAAACTTGTCAACCTTAGGCCTCTCAATGTTGCAGTCATGACAGTTAGCTAGCGTATCCACTATGTCAGTGTGCATTACTTCCCAGAAGCAGTGCTGCTGTAACAGAGCTAACATCTTCTGTATGCCACCATGGCCAGTACTCTTGTGAGCGGCCACCACTGAGTTGATTCATAGGGATGGGCGTATGTAGGGTAGCCAAGAGTCTCCACAAAGCTTCAGGAGTTGTCCCTTAGAGACCTTGGTATCAACAGCTAACTTCTTGAGAGCCCTCTGTATCTCTACTGGCTCCTCTCCTCACAAAGAAGGATCCTCCATAAGCTTGCCATAGAGAATGTCAGCCACGGGGGATACTAAGGCAACAGTGGGAAGGCGGGAGAGGCAGTCAGAATTCTGGTGGGCTGCCCCAGCTCAATGAATAATCTTGTAGTCATAAGCCTGAAGTTTAATGGCCCAACGCGCCAGACGTCCTTCAGGGTCCTTGAGGGTCTTCAGCCATTGTAAGGAGGCATGGTCTGTTACAACTGTGAAATTTACCCCATGGAGATAGACTCTGAACTGTTGGTAGGAGTATATCACAGCCAAACACTCTTGTTTGGTGACAGTGTAGTTCCTCTTGTGAACATTAAGCGTACGTGAGCAGTATCCAACAGGGTGTTCAAGTCCATTGGAGTCCAGTTGGGAGAGAACACCCCCAATTGCTGTCAGAATAGCATCTGTATGAACCACAAACAGCTTGGCCAAGTCAGGGTAGGCCAGCACAGGAGCTGCAGTCAGTGTTCCTTTCAGAGAATTGAAGGCAGATGGCACCCTGGGCTCCAGAAGAATTCCTTATCAGCTCGGAGAAGCTGAAAAAGGGGGTCATCCAGGGATGCAAAGTTGGGGGTGAAGCGGCGGTAGTACCCAATCATCCCCAGGAAGACCTGCATGTTTTTCTTATTAGCCAGGATCTGCATTTTCTCAATGGCTTCCACCTTCAAAGGTACAGGGCAGAGTCCATCTTGGCTAATGATGAACCCAAGGAACTCAAGGTGCTCCTTGAATAAGTTGCACTTGAATGGCTTATGCTTGAGATTAGCTGCAAGTAAACTCTGGAAGACTTCCTCCAAGTGTCGTAGGTGATCATTAAAGGTTTGAGAGAATACATTAATATCATCCAGGTAGACCAAGACACTGGTGAGTTTGAGGTCGTCCATCACTGCATCCATAGCCCGTTAGAAGGTAGCTGGGGCACTGGACAGACCTTGAGGCATCCGTGTGGGTTGAAATAGCCCTTGGTCAGTGATGATTGCACATTTTTCTTGATCAGCAGGGGGTAGATCAATCTGCCAGTACTCACTGATAAGGTCCATGGCGCTGAAGAACTTGGCGCCACCCAGTTGGTCCAAGGTATTGTCAATACAAGGGAGGGAATATGAATCCTTCTGGGTAACAGCATTCAGTCAATGGTAGTCAATCACTACATGGTTGCTGCCATCCTTCTTTTTGACAATCAGGAGAGGGGAAGCCCAAGGGCTTTTACTGGGGACCAGTAAGCCAGATCCCAATAGCTTCTGAAGCTCTTTGTTAGCCATGGCATGATTGGCTTGACTGTGCTGCATAGGTCTGGAGCAGATAGATGGACTGCCTTGGGTGTTGATATGATGAGCAACATCTTCAGCCTTGCCCAGGTCATAATCATCCTTGGAGAACACATCTTTATACTGGGCAAAGAGATCCATAGCTTGATCCTTCTGCTCTTCAGAGAGGCTTGATAGAGAGTCGCAGCTTATGACCAATAGCACCAGTGGTTGCTCACAGGGTAGACCCAACTCAGAGAAGTCCGCAAAAGGGGAAGTCTCCTGCAGGTTGTCATGCTCTTCCAGTTGTATATAAGCCAGAAGTTGGTGTATGGAGACAACCATAGCTTCACAGCTCATGTTGGCCAAGAGTATGAGTACCTCCTTCTTACTTGGCATGAGGATGCCTGGTGCAACCCATGGTTCTAGTCTGGAGGCATTAGGGATGCCAAAGATTTCTCCATGAGTGCCAGCTGGTAGAGCCAGCAAGAGGCCTGTATTGTGGATCACCTGGGCGCCAGGTGGGATAGTCACATTACAGGAGGCGTAGACTGGAATACCCTTGGCTTCCCCAATTGAGAGAGGTAGCACCTTGACCTTCTTACTACACAGAGTATAAGAAACTGGAAGCTCTCTGTCAGCGTACTCCAGATTGATGTAGTGAAGTTGTTGTAAGGGCAGGTCAGACAGGCAATCATCATGATAGAACATGGGTATGGAATGACCCAATATTCCAAATGCATGGTCTCCATGGTTAGTCACAGTGCCATACTGAACCATGAAGCTAGTCCCAATAAGAATGTCATAGCTGTTGTTTTCCAGGACTATAGCAGGAGCAGTGACCATTAGCTTCCCAAAGCAAAGAGGGAGAGAAGAGTAGGCTCCTTTTGCTCTAGTGGTCAGTGGCCCAGCAGTATCAAACTCTTCATGGTAGGCCAAGTCTGGTGCCAGCTTAAGCTTCTTAACCAGCCAAGAGGACATAATGCTTCCAGGGGCACCAGTATCCAGTATGCCCGGACATAAGTCTTGTTCACTACCAGGTTGATATAGGTGCAATCCTGGCAGTCCTCTCTGATCTCCTCAATCTTTGAGACCTGGTGTACTCTTAGTCCTTTGAACTTCTCCAGGAAGGTAGCCATGGCAGCTCCCACAGCTGGGCTTACTTCCTTGAGGGATTCTAGCGGTGCTGAGACGTTTACTGTGCAGAGCAGCTTGGCCAGTTGTTCAGCACTGTCCTCCTCATGAGTGACTTCAACGCCTGGTTGAGCCAGTTGTTCAGCATAGGATAAGGATACTGTTCTCCAAGCTATTTGGGGGATAACCACCTCAGGGCAAAGTGTAGTCCAATGAGTTTGCGTGTTAACAGTGAGGACTTGATGGAGGAGGTCCTCTTGAACTCTGTCAGACTCCACATCCTCATGTATTGGTTGGGAGTTGAAGTCAATCAGAGAGAGTTTATCCTTAGGGTTGGTCCCAGAGAATGGCAAGGCAGAAGGCCTCTGATCTGGTTTGTCAGGGGGCAGTGGTATGGGGGGAGATGAGGGTGTCAAAATTACAAAGGCATCCAAGGATTTCTCCTTGTCCTGGCTGCTTAGTAGTTTTTTGACTGTTCCTCATTGTCCTCCTCATTATCAGTGTCCTTGGAGTAGTCCTCCTCAGTGTCCTCCATGCCTACATGATGGATCTTTTGACGTGGATTCCTACATTCCCGAGAGAAGTTGCCAGCCATACCACATTTGAAGCAAGTACGGGGGCCATTGTTGACTGGGTCAGGCCCAACCTTGTCAGAAGGCTTGGGCATCTCAACAGCCACGCGGGGTCTATGCTCAGATTACTGGCAAGGGCGGCCTTCAGGAAGAGGGACTTTGAACTCCTCTTTGTAGATGCGTAGGAGGCAGATCATATCTGGTACAGTGCAAGTGTTGTAAATGCTTGACTTAAGGGCCAGAGATAGTTCCCAGTTGACATGTACAGCATTAAGGAGTGCTGACTGCAAACCAATAAACTGCACCACACTCATAGACAACAGAGTTTGAGCTTCAAGGTAGAACCTAGAAGTGAAGTCTTCTAGGGTTTCCCCCACCTTTAACTTGGTGTCAGCAAAGTCTATCTTACGACCAAGGAGTGCTTCTTGGCTACCAAATTTTTCTGTCAAGGCTCTGGAGACGTTGGCAAAGGTCCAGCCATTCTCAGGGAGACATGGTAAGATAATGGTTTGAGTCTCAGCATCCAGACAGTTGATGATTGTGGAGTCCCTCATGGCATTGTCTGCGCCATACATGGAGTTCTGGTACAGACGTAAGAACATGGCCACATTGCTCTTGTGGTCAAACTTGGGTAGATTGACGGGCTTGAAGTTGTTGGAGCCATGTTAGAGGGGAGCAGATGAGACAGGAATGGCTAAGGGTAGAGGCAGCAAACCTAACCTCAGAGGCACGTTGAAAATTTTCCTCTTGCTGGGCTTTGTGTTCACCTTCTCTGTTTTGAGCAGCTCCATAAGCTTCAGGGGTTGCCAGGACGTCATCCTCAGACTCCAGTACTGTCTCTAATACTTATACAGCATTAGGATCCAATCAAGTGTGGTCCTTATTGCTTTTGTAGCTATGATAGAACCCAGGAGTAGAGGACCTCAGTAGACTGTGGTGATTCTTGGAGTTGATAGACATAGCCTGTAAGTTGACAGCCAAAATCTTACTATCTATTCTATCCAATTGGCTCTGGAAGGCGTCCAGGAGAAGTTGTTGCTTGTCCAGCTCATCTTGGTAGACCTTGTTCTCCTGATGGGTGATATCCAATTCATCTTCCAGAGAGGTGATGCACTTTTTTGTGGGTGACAAGCTCAGCTTGGAGTAAGGCTATTACTTCCTTGTCCTTCCTAGATTGGGTCTGGCTGTAGGCTCTGTCGTGTGATTGGCAAAGTTTGAGACTATCCTGAAGCTCTGACACAGTGTGGTAGCCATCAAACAGGAAGGCAAGATTGGCACTCTGTTGGACCGATTCCGTCTGCATCTTCTTGTAGTGATCAAAGAGCTCAAGAATGCCTCAACCAAGAAGGGCGCTGGAAGGGAAGTTGTTGGTGGCAGCAGAAGTGGGGGTTAACAAGGGGATGGTGGCAAGGTTGCAGGCTAAGACTTCCACCTCATGAGTCAGGCTTCAAACCATGGGGCCAGTCTCCAGCACGTGGTTTGTAACTACACTAATCCAATTGGCATCTACATCCTGATGGGTGAGGGTCTGTACCACATGCACTGGAACTAGCTTAGCTATACCTGCTTTGATGGCATTGACCCAGTGGAGCATGGTGTTCTGGGCATTGGTGACTTTGGAAAGATACTGATTGAAAGTGGTGAAATTATTGCCAAGCTCATAGTACAGAACCTGGAGGAACATCTGTTGGTTAGATACCAGTATTCCCTGGCCATGCACTTGGCTTTGGATGCGGCCCAGGTGCATTTGGTTGTGGCATACGGCAGGATGGGCAAATTGGTGTAGGTAGTCCTTGATATATTCAACAGTTTGGAGGTCACGGCAGAGCTAGTCAGGGTTGAAATGGGAGAGATTCTGAAAGCAACCAAAGGTGTCTTCAGCAGAAGGCTGCTGGATGGACAGGTTTTCAGAGCAAGAACCATTGCTAGCAGCACCAGCATTCATGGCGTGTATGGCATTATGGATGGCGTCCTTGGAAGGTGAAGAGTTGGCGTCCATCTCCAAGGGGGCAGGGGCTTGTAGGAGCAGTGGTTGACCAAAAACAATAGCTTGGGGGCGTTGATGTTCTGGGATGAATTGGCTTAGGTTGGGCAGGCTATAGGGATTGCCTGCTCTTTCCCCAGAATGGGCATTAGCAGCAGTAAAGTCTGGTGCCTGGTGGTAAGGAGAAGCAGTGGCAGGAGACTGGGCCAGGGACATTCCTTCCTCCTCATTGAAAGGACCACAGGGGTGGGGGCTGTTGGTGTTGTAAGACATGAGCGCCAATGTTGTAAAAGTTGCAGCAAAGGGTTACTAGTTTCTATGAACAGTTAGTCAGTGACCTTAATTCTTAATACTATATCTGTTGATGGTATAGTGGCAGCCTATGAAGGACAGAAGAACAAAAAGGTGTATAGACAAAACTGGTATTTATTTAGATAGTATCACACTTATATAGTGTGAGGGAGGGGAATTGCCACCAGAGGCAGGGAGGCACAGATAGAAGAACTTTCCAAATGGAGGAGAGTGGGTTGACACAGCTAAAAGTCCTGCACAAGAGAACAACCGCTCTCTCGCGGCTTTCTTTAAGGAGGTAGATATAAATAACTTTGTTGTTCTATTTATAATCCTGGAAGTGAAGCCTGTGCCTTGTGCGCGTTTGAAAGGTGAATTGAACACCTGTTTTAGGGGCGTTTTAAATGTCTTCATCACTAGTAGAATCAGGTTGCAATAGCGCAACTGCGCAATTGTTCCATTGCTTAATCCCTAGAAGGACAACTTTTTGTCTAATCCATTCAGGATCTGCAAGAAACCTTCATTGATGGTCCTGCCAAATGTGATCCTGGGCTTAGAAGCTTCTAAATATAAAGTGATAATTAATAAATATTAAATAGTAGATTAGAGAATATAAAAAAAGTTGGACACACTAAGCCTTTAATTGATTGGCTGTTTGGCTAGGCACGCGTGGATAAATAAATCAGAGTGGCCATAGAAAATGGCCACAGTCTCAGCTGGGAGGGTGTGGATCCCGGCCTGCAGCAAATTAAAGAGGTCCTTGGTCCCAGTTGGGGTTCCTTGCTTGCCAACTTGCTTGAGCCACCCAAAGAATTCCTCAATGGGATTTAGGAAGGGCAAATAGGCAGAGAGGAAGAGAAGGCGCAAATTTTCTGTGGCTGATTGCTGGGGGCCCACTATGATGCTAGTGTCAATTGATGAAAATTCCTCAAGAATATCTGCCACCTTATGGAGACCAATGTTGTCTAGCACAATTATGTTGGTGAAGCCAGGGCTTGTGCGCCTCAGGTGCTCCTGGACCAATTGGAGAAAATGATAGGAAGATCTGGATATTATGAGATCCCAATATCATTTGGTAAAGCTTGATCCCCTTTGGACCAAGATTAGCCACCATTGAATAGGCTGTAGCGCGGACTGCAGCACGCCAAGCCACCCTGTCATTTGAGCCTTTGGGGACATACCCATACCCATTGTGCATTGACTAGGCAAATGCTGATTCATCAATGTAGTAGAATTTGACCATCCCCTTGGCTTTGAGGGCAGTGTACGCCTCTGCATATTTTTTCTGGGTCTTGACATTGGAGGGAATATTACAATTGTAGGGAATACCTCGAGATTTTTCCAGGAAAAGTGCATTCCCTTGAGAAGATGGTAGTAAAAAAGAAATTGAGGCCTTAACCCCAAAAGTAGATTTGACCATGGTCTGTATACTTTCCAGTTCAGGTGGCGTCCTGGGTTATCCACTGGCAGATTGCCCTTACGTGCTCCTTGGTGAGCATGGTAGAAATGTGCAAGGATTTATCCTTGGCAAGGACTCGGCCAGTATTGATGAATTTGTTGAATGTCTTTGAGGTGTACTTGGGATCCACCCCACAAGGGCTACGGCTGCCTTGTAATCACCAGATTCAAGCATTAGCTTAAGTAGGATGATGTGTTTGATGTCAGGGATGCGCTTCTGGGTGGGCTTTTTAGCAGTAGGGATTGACTTGTTGGCATTTGGGCACAAAACAGGGCATAGATACCTTGGTGTAGAACGCAGCAAATTTCTTTAGAAGTAACTCTTCTTCATCAGTTCTGAAGAACTCAGGCTCCTTGTCCTCTTCATGATTGCCATCACTGACGTAGGGCTCATAGCTAGTATCAAGTACAGGCTTCATCTTCTCCAGCATAGCTGACGGGACTGACTCTTGCTGGTACATAACGTCAAACACATATGAAGTAAGTTCTACCTCCTTGTTTCTAACTTTCTCGGTGAAGATAACCTTGGTGGGCTTCCAGGTCAGCTTGGAAACCCAAGGGTTTATGCTCTTCACCCTAGCAGCTTGTGCTCCTCAAACCGGCTGTGTCAGTGCAGTGTCACTATTGAACTCTCCTCCCCTGTCTCCTTCCTGAGTAGGCATTTGGGTTGCACTAACTCTGTTCTTTGAACTTCAGGGGCAACCACAACTGCGGCGCACAACAGGTGCATTGCTACTCTGTTGTTGTGTTCCTTACATTTCAAAATTTAAAAAATACTAAATAAATTTCAATTAAGTTACTCCCTAATTTTAATTTTTGCTTTTATCTGAATATGGATATTTAATTAATATTCCCCCCTAATATCACAATTATAGATTTTTTGTTTCTTAATTAGTTGTTTTTGGTTTTACAACACCCATTTTAGAATACTCAAAAAATCCACCCATTTTCCCAGACTTTACTGCCTAATTCAAACACTAAACATGATATTTTTAAAATTTATGTTTCAGATCTTGTGTCTTATTTTAGATACCTTGGTATCATTCTTGATTACAATCCATTGCCACACTGAGTGAGTGATTTTGTTTACATAGTGAGTTGCTATTGTGTTTCATTTTTGGATTGAGTTTTGACTCACCTTGCTTGGGTGTATTTTGTCACCAATTCAAATAGTAAACATATTTACTCCAAAAGTCAACTCACACCATTTTTTTGTGAATCAATGTATTTCAGATTGTATTTTGAATGATTTCACTTTGCGCGTGAGCACTTCTTTGCTGTGTTGACTTATTTTGCCCATTAACGCCAATAAACCCTGTTAACAGAGTGTATATTTTAACCTGAGAGTTGGATTTTGTTTAAATCTGAGGTATTTTTGGTTGTCACCATAGCTTTTAAAATACTGTACCAATTTGAAGATGGGTAGTATCCAAATATTGATATCCCCTTGGTAACAAATAGATCTTTATTAAACACTTTATTTTATCTCTTATGTTTGGGGCTTTTAAATTCTATTACACCTTTTGTATCCCAGTACAAATTTTTAGCCAGTTTTTGTAAAGTTATGCTAAAAACTGTTTCTACCTTTCTGTATCTACTGAATTTCAATCCAAATGCTTTAAACACCTTAGTTTATAACCTTGCACCATTATGGGCAAGATCTTAAATGCCAAAAGCCTAACTTCTTTCTTTTTTGTAGGCTGAAGCTTGCTGCAGTCTTGTAAGGAATTAATTCATCATCAAACTGTTACAAAAGTAACACTTTCAAATCCCATAATGGGATTTGAACCCACTCCCAGCCACCAGGTGGGGGGCAGGTGGCAGGAGCTTGCCTGCACCTGGGTTTGCTTCTAAAAGTGAATACACAGGTGTGGGAACCACTCCTGCCCTGGCAGTAGCTGTGGGGCTCCAAAAGCTATGTCTGAGCCTTGGTGGGTTTGCCTGGGCCTGGGCAAGCTAAATTTAGCTACCCAGAACTCCCAGTTTAGGCCCACCCTCCATTTAGTAATATGAGGTTCCCAATTGGGAACCCCTTTTTTAATCAAGTTCTTTTGCCTCAGAAATTCCTGTCAAGCCATTCCAAAAATGGTAATCAAATTAAAAATGATCCCATGACACCTGCAGCCAACCCTGCCAGAGCCAATGTTCAGTCAAGCAAAGATAGGCCACCAGCAATCCAAGCAACTGTTCCTGAAGACCCCAAAAATGATGATGAAGTAACCAATCAGCAGAATTTGAGATGTAAAACCTTGCCACCCAGATAGTACTAGAAGAATGCCAAGAGGCACCTGCATGTGTATGAGTATATAAGCCATAAGCACCAGAAAGATTCTTTATTGTCATTCTTACCAAATAAAGTTGTTATGAACCTTTGTTTCACCAATCTAATTCCATACATATTTCTGATACTTTTCCATCTGCAATCACCCAAGCGCCAGTAAAAACCCTCATGGATTGACTACCAAGCACCAGCTGACAAACCTGAAGCGTTTGAATGCTACTCTTCCCCCAACACTCTGTCTGGCCCCATACACTTCACTGATTATCACAATAACCCTGACCATTAACCCTGGACCTTGGAAGACTTGCAGTGATACACTTTCCCAGATGCTCTCAAGAACCCCTACCAAATAATCTGTGACAGCAAAGAAATTACCATATACTCTTTGATATTCAACAGAAAATACAATAACCCAGCCGCATATCTAGTACCAATGGAACCACCCCTCACGCCCAAAACAACCATCTCAACAACCCCCACTTCTGATGCCACCAGCCAGAGTAGTCAATTCTTGTGAGGGCTATACCTGGCACTCACAGGGTTGATTGATTATTCCTTTCCAACGGCTGGACCCCGGGCTGTGGCTGAGAAGGCCCTCCCCTACCTGGTAAAGTTAGGTCTCATCATCTGATGGGTCATGCCTGTACCCACATCTGCCCCTCCCTCACTTGAAGGGGCTTCATGGTTTTCCTGGTATCCTGACATAAACTTTGCAGGATTTTAGGGTAAGCATCATACTCCTCTCTCACACTTTCCTCAGTATTTAAGCTGAAAATCCCCTCCAGAGCAAATTGCTCCAACAATTTTATTCCCTTCTCAATTCACAATAAAGTCTATATTCTCAATTTTAACTGATTAGTAGATAATTTTGCTCACTCTCAACAACATGAAGCCCCTCCTCCTTGTGTGGTTTTTTTTGTTTTTTTGGGATCTTACCGGACAAATATGAACTTTGAATCTCCTGAACCTACTCTAACTGATAAATATGAAGACTTTGTTTGATGTTATTTTGGACTTTGTTGTGCCATGCTCCTTATGTTGAAACTGCTCACTTCTCTCTTAATGTACACTCCCAGGAACCATAGTTGGTCCTGGTATATATCAGTGTCTAATACCTATTGAACCATCTCACTTCCTTCTTGGGAAGATTCCAATTTCTAGGTCATCTTCTCCACATGTTGATGATAGGGATTCCTGTCAAAACCACTCTGGTTAAATTTAACTTGGGTGCTCTCCTCCATTATATTGGGTGAAAACTACCAAATTAGTGGATCCCTGATATCTACCTAGCCAAAAAATTACAACACATGTTATCCATGCCATACTATCCCCAGACAAACAGCATAGTGGAGCAGCAAATGGCTCCCTATTGCAAGCCCTTGCCAAACTCACTATTGGAGCACCTGGGAGTTGGCCAAAACAGATACCTAAAGACCTCCTTTTATGTTGTAACCAAGTGGAAATATCAACTGGGAAAAGCCCTTTTTAATTATTCTACAGCACACAGCCCAGCATAATTTAAGCCCTAACAGGCCCAGACTTGAAATTCCTGAAAATAGCCCCCCAGAGACAACCCAAATTTCAGCCTTGCCAATTGTGATCAAGAGGCTTAGAAATACAAGTAGTTGCAGAGCGCAGCAATTCCCTTCAAGAAAATACACAAAGTGGGCAACAAGGTATGGGTGATTAATACTGACCGGATCAAGCTACAGCCCAAAAAATAGGCCATGACATTGTTTTTAAGGTAAAAAGCAATAATACTTACCTATTCCAAGGGTTGGGCAAGCGGCAGCAAGACACAACTCTACATCATAGCTGCCTCCAACCATGTAAATTGAGACAGACACAGCAAGAGACCTGTTACCCACAACCAAGAAACAGCAAGTGAACTACAGATCCTGTTCTCCAGACAACCTTCTCACTGATAAACCACTCAAGGAGGCTGACTCTCAGAAGAGGGTATAAAAACTGCAGAGTCAATCCCCCTGAAAAGCTTCTCATAAGAGACCCCTCAACACTCAACTTGCCTAATGTAGTACACACAGCCAAAAGCAGAAGTTGGCACAAGTTACCAAACAAAGAAGCATAAAAAATCAATAACCCAAATCCAGAGCAAACTCAATTCAGTACTTGACTCACTATCAGGATCAAGCCACCCCCTACACATTCAAGACAATTGATCAGCTTATACCCTATTTTTTCTAAAGGACTGACCTCAGCTATATAATCTCCCATACTTCAAGTAAAGATATTATCTAGATCTCATTACTTTTCCCATGTAACTCTGCTAATACAGCACAGTTATGGCAGCTGCAAGTTTGTTAGTATACTTAATTCATCTGTATATCTCTACTCATCCTCTTTTTTCACCTCATTTTATAATCATCTATAAATAGATAGCATTGGGTTTATTGATAGCTTAATCTATTGTTGAAGTTCAACCCAAACTTATACTACCTATCTGCCTCAGTCTGTTATGAAAAGTAGACTATGTTATTTCTAATATATCTGGGCTCTAAATGGTCATTTTTGCTCCTTATTGAATACTGTGGAGAGGTACATGGATTTCTTTATTATGTGATTTTTCTTGGTGTCAAGATACTGATTGTATAGATTATTGTAAATCTTTGACAAACACTGTAACCAATCATAACTTTCTTGCAGTCACCTGTATCATGTATCACCTTTATAAAGATAAGGTGCTGTATGTGAGGGAAACAGTCTATGAGGCCTTTTAGGTATTGAAGAATCTGGGTTCTACCCTACAGCTGGCACATATAGCATGGGATTTTTGTTGTAGAAGGCTGTGACTTTCTTAACATTTTCTGTCCCTCCAAAGTTCTGTAGTACTAATGATCTTTTTAGTTATTATTGTCATCTTCACTTAAATAAGGTTTGTAGCTATTGTCAGACACTGAAGGAACTTTCATATTGGGCTTTATAGAACTTACTTCTATCTATACACAAATGTATAAGCCAAAGAAACCAGTTTGAATTCCTTGTTGCCTGCTGTTTTAGATGTGATAACTTTGGTAGCATTTCTGGATAGCTTGGGTACCCTTGGGTTTATACTCTGCTTTCTCCCTGTCTGAGTGATCTTTGCTGCTGTTGTGTCTGTGTGCACTCAATGTTGTTTGCTGTCACTTTGATATCTTGGGTGGGTACTTGGGTTATACTCACCCTGTTGGTTGACTCATGGGACATTTCTAATGTTAGTGCACACCAGCTGGGTTGCTGTTTTGTTGTTGGACTGCTTTTATTCTTTACTATATAGTAAAATTATAGATCAGATTGTAGTAAGTTGCAGCTCTAGTTTTATGGTCTGCTTTTTATCTAAATATGGTTATTTAATTAGAATATCTACCACTCAACTGCCTGTTAATAGATTTTTTTATATTTTAGTTAGCCATTTTTGGGTTTACACAACCCATTATAGAACCAATAAATTGATTCCCTTCAATTTCTCCCAACTTCACGCTAGGTTTAGACACTCAGAAAAATGACTTTATGATCTCTATCCTGGCTGTGTGTCTTATTTTAAATAGCTGGATATCATACTTGCATATAGCTTGCTTCATATAATGGCTGGGTGCTTTCATTTGTGGGTTGAGTTACCATTTGCTTATTTCTGGATTGAGTTTTGACCTGCTGTACCTGAGTTTATTTAATTTATAATTTGCATAACAAAGTTATGTATACCAAAAGATGGCTGAAACTGTTTTGTTTGTTTTAAGATTTCTATAACATAACTTGATAGTTTTCTTTTGCCATCTAAGATTTTTTGCATGTTGAACCATTTTTTCATTAACATCCAAAATCTCTGTTAACAGAGTGCATATTTCACAATGGTCTTTGTTGAAGTCTGAGCTTGTTTTGTTTACAGATGGCTCAAATTTGTTTATCCTCACACCCGGGAAAATAGCTGTAATATTATAGCATCTGGGATATGCTTTAATCAAAGCCTCTTGCTTTAATAACCCTGATTTAGGTATTTGGCTTTGGCTCAGCAGATCAGAGGCCTACACTAAATTAACCATGATAAAGCATAGCAGCCAGAAAGCTAGGGTTGCCCAGATTAGTGTTTTAGTTCTGTGCCTCTGCTTGATCAAAGTACATACTTTTGCATAAAGAGGTAAACCCAAGCTGAAGCAGCCATTGATGGTTTAAGCAGCAGGAGTTGGGCGGTAAAAGGGTTCTGAATCATGGGCTGGCTATAAAAATAGTTGCCCATATAAACTGAATTTAGTGCAGATGGGCAATGTCGCCCCACATCTGTTGACGGTGGGAAGCCGTTGGTCAAAATCAAATCCATTTACACCTGACATGAATGTTTTCACTCCAATCCTAATTCAAAGTTTGGGCATCTCAGAGTTTGTCGCTGACTGCACGTTTTAGCACAGATATTTGGCTTGAGCCAAATCAACAAGCCCTTAAAGAACCAAATTTCTGGCTGCCTGATCTATCTGATCTCAATCCACATTTGTGCTTATATGGAATGGTATGGTACCAACTTATACCAGGGAAACAATTGAGGGTAAACAGCAAGCATTTCCAAAGCTATGATACCAGCATAATCACTCTTCTTGATTATAGTTATTTGAACCATACTGTATATGTTGCCATCCACTCTAATTTAATGATACCTGTACTCATATTTTTATTGGGGGTTTCAGGTTTGTCTAAAGGTTTAACTAACCCATTTAGCTTGGAGCTGGATGGCTGACAACAGGCTACTTCAATTGGCAAGAAATTACAGGCTACATGGTGAAAGGTTCAGCAGCAACTTAAAGCTTGAACATATGCTATCATAAAATAGCACCCAGTATAATGTGATATGAATGGTGGAAAGATGCAATGGCCCATTACGATTACTCTGCAGAAGTATCATGGCTTTGGCTTGAGCCTTTAGCTCAGAACATCTATTCTCCTTCATCTCTAGAGGTACTTTAGCCAGCTGAGTATGATCAGGACAAATTAGACACTTGTCAGTGTGGAACTAATCAGGAAGTTGGACAGAAGACCATCACAGACAACCTTTACACATGGTCATGTTCATGGTGAGAATGAATTAGTGGTAAAGTGTTGGAAACAAGCATCCAGTTTATTGCAGCTAGTCTGGCAGATGGACATAATTTGGTGGTAATATTCAATACTGGACTATTAGAACATGACATTAAGATAGTCTTGAGCTTGGGTGGAGTCAGCTAAAAAGGGCACTGGTTCGATGCGGAGAGTAGAACGGGAGTGAAGGTAGGTTATCAAGTCAGGTGCAACACAGCCTGAAACAAGGACGCGATCAAGCTCAGGGGCTGAACCAATCACTTGCTCCAAAGCACTAAGAGTGATTGAACGAGTGAGTGTAAGATACAAAATAGAAAGGTTAGCAAAGGTGAAAGCAGCCAAGTCTCCTGGTGGAAGAGAAAAAGCACCAAGATGCAGATAGAATAGGTTTGGCATCAAGGTGGATAAAGCAGTTAGCAGTTCAGGGGAGTAACTGAGCCGGCACTCTAAAGACAAATGGGTAATGCCAAGAGGGGTTTGGGGGAGAGTAAGGAGAAAATGAGGATCTTTAAGGTTGTGGAGGCGCAACCGAACAAGATGAGGGAGTTGAGTCAGTAATTCTTTCAACCCAACAGGTTCAATGCGTCTACAGTCCAAGTTTAAGCGTTTGAGGTTGGGGAATGTGTAAAACCATTGCCTTTCTTTTGTGATATTGATGCCAAGAGTAGAGAGACATTCAAGAGTTAGGCTAGGTGTAAGAGACCGGAATGGAACACACAATGCTAATCTTTTTAGTGAAGCAAGTGATTTAGTGCGTACAACATTTGGTTGACGTGAATCAACAGCATAAAAACGTCCCATTGTAATACTCCGCAGACCAGTATGTTCAATATTTAGTTCTAGAGGTAATTGACTGGCATTGTCTTTCCACATAAGCCCAAGCTCACGCAAACCTGGAAGCTTTGAAAGCATTACATCCAAGTTGGATTGACTTAAAGTAGTAATCCATAAGACCAGAGTTAGTAGGCGAGGATGGTTCAGGTTGTCAATCATATCTTGTACTTTTTCTGAGCTCAAGTCAAGCAGAAGAAGAGTTAGTGATGATACAAAGTTGGTTGCAGCAAGCAGTGGAGTAAGACGATATCGCGCACCACTAAAATCAAGGTGGAGAACTTTTAGCTTCAAATGCTTAAGAACAGCTATCAACTCCATATAGTCAATACTTGATTCCCCACCAAGCTTAAATTTAAGTCGGGTTAGCTGAGGAAGTAGCTGACGCACACGCACATCTTGAAGTACATTAGGTCCGGAAGCAACTAAGGAACGAGCAGGACAGTCATTAGCAACAGAATCTGAGGGACCTTCATCCAAGCAGAGTCGCACTTCTTTCATTTGCCCAAATAGGAATTGCCACAGCCTGCTAACCTGACAGTAAGGCGTATCACTTGCACTAGATACATAAGGTATAACTTCTTCCCAAAAGTAGTAAGGCAGATCCATTCTTGCAAGCTAAATTCTTGGCTGACTGATTAAAAGCTGATTTCAGTAAACAAATACTCAAAACCTATTTTAATTTTTAGGATGCAAGTTAAAATATGCTAAGTAGAGCCTAAAAACGCTAAGGGGAAAGACCAAGGGAAAGCTTCAAAGAGCTTAAAAAGGATGTAAAAGGAAATGAGTAAACTGTATTTTTTTAAAACTAATCTACGTGAAGCAAAATATCTTTTCATATGAAACATACTTCTAAGGTGAAACAAAATTTACCGCGGCTTCGAGGGAAAAAAATAACCTGATGACTGCTTCTATACACCAGGAGAAAATAAGTACCACAGTTGCTTTGTAAAGTCAAAGGCATACAATCTTTGACAGTTAAAGCGGCCATGCGATCAACGCACGCCAAGGTATCATGCATGAAAGCCTTCAATCAACGAAAACCGGAAATGACCTGTTAGGGGAGTAGGAAGAATGATTAGATAGTGCTAATAAATATTCAAATGAAAATAAGCCATTCATAGGACAAGATTTGCTCAACGCATGCTTTGACAAAAATGGCACTAAAATCCAAGCGAGATTCAAAAGGCTGGTTGGTAAATTTATTATCGGCTGATCTCTTTGTTCATTTCACCAAAACATACCATTATTTATAAATATTTATGTCAAATCCTCCAATTCGATCACATCTTAATTTGACTTAGTTCTTTATGTATCGTAATAAGGTTTAACTAACAAACTTTCACCAGCTGTACAACTGGGGATTTACTTCTAAAATTAGACTTCATTATGCTTGGCAAAAATTGCATTTCATGCTAAGGAGTTTTGTTAGATATTTTTCTATTCATTGGTTCAGTCTCTGGCCTAAATTTTTTTCGCTTTACAGTTTGTATTATCAGGATTGAAAGTTTGATTTTATGCTTTTAGTCATATTTTTATCCTTCGCCTTGTGGAAAATTCAGATACACTATCAAAAATATTTCCTTTTCTAGTAAAGTTCCTCATTTTTCACTAAATTTTCGTTTTAAGATTATTGCAAAAGGTATGTCAGGAAACTTTTTTGTTTTTGGTAGGCGAATTTTGAGTGATCTTTCAAATTTAGTGCTTCAATTTTTAGAACTGTCTTTAGCTGCTTTAAGTCAGTTAGTTTTCATTATAATTTGAAAAGATCGCCTTTTATCTAATATGGCTTGCAGTTTAAAAAATTCCACGAGATTTAAAGACTATCCGGTCCAAGGACATATAAAAAATAGCCTCAAACTATATTCAACGTTTAGCTTCTTTACTTTGTAAAGCCCAAACCATATAATAGCATATTTGATGACAATTTTTCACTCCTTGTTGAATAAACTTTGTCATGCTTGAAGCCAAAAAACATTATTAAATAAGTCTTGTTGAAGCTTTTAAGTTGGTTTTGGTTTAATTTAAATTGAAATAAAAAACCACCTCCGCCTTAGGTTGGGCTGATTGTTGAACTTCATTATTTTAATCACCTTGAGTCAAAAAAGTGATCTTTAGCCTAATTATGTTTAATACGCTGAAAACAATAGGACCCTAGCTGATTACCTTGGATTGTTTTTTAAAATTAAAAACTTTTACTCCAAGTTATCTGGTGTGTCTTTCTATTCTAAGGTCAGAAGAGTTGCAGCTTTAAGTAAGATTGAGTTGTATTTTTATCTTTATTCTTTAAAAAATCATTGTGTTTAGCCTATTTTGGTTAAAATCAGTGTTTTTACCAAATTTTTTATAAGCCCAGTGATTATAACTAATTAGAAAATATGATATTAAAAGGTGAAGTAATCTGGGCTTATATTTTAGGTTTTAAAATATTAATGTAATTTACTTATAGCCTTAGAAAGAAATAGTCTGCATTGACCCTACGCCAGATTGAAAGAAGTAGTACAAATAATATTGGTCATAATAATTGCTGTGACCGTCATCTCAAATGATGTCATTAGGGGCAGACAATTATGTGCGCACTGGGAGCATAGTGACTAGAGCAAGGAAGTTCTAATAAGTTATGTCCTAAAGGAACTTGCTCCTTTTACTATGGTCTCTCATTATGCCTAGGCTGTTCAACATAGACATAACATTATATTTAACTGCTCTTTTAAAAATACAAAATGAATGAAGGCTGCACCCAGTCTAATTTATAATACATTAGCTTACAAAGCTATAGATTGATATAATTATCAATACCATATGAGAAATGCTCCATCAGATGACAACGAATCTGATGTTCATAAATACGAACTGCCATAGTTTAATTTGAAAATTAGTGAACCCTGAAAGAAGAGATTGGTTAAAACTAGCTTATGAATATTCAATGTACAATTCAGGTTATTAAATAAGACAATTGGTCAAAATGCTGTCAATATGTAACTTAGTTTTAAACAACACCCCCACAATTAAGCCCTTTACCCCCAAAAGATTTGGTTTGATTGCACCATCAAAATACCAAATAAATAAAGACAAAATACTTCCTAAGCTCAATGTGTGTGTAATTATGTATTGGGTCAAGCCAAGGCGACAGCTTGATCTTACCACAGCTCAATGACTGTTTTACTCCTTTAATCCCCGAATTTTGCACATTTCTTTAATAGCAATGAAATAGATATTTTAATTAAAAGCAGTCTTTTATAAGAAATACACATAATAACCAAAGTCTAAATTTAATTATTTTTTACTTTTGCTAAAAATGTACATTTCTACTTTGACAAGCTAGGAATCAAATATAATAAGATGTATGGGGAATTAGAATAGCCCCAAAGATACATATGCTACTACACTATCATTACTATCTATATTTGATTTCTTAACTTTTTTAAAAAACTTGCTGTTTTTGAAAGACCATTTTTTTGGATCAGAACTTTTTATAATACACCCGACTTCATGAACATTCTTTATTGATCATCATAAGGATCAGCTCTCTTTTCCCCTGTAATCTTTCTAAAAGTCTGCACAATACAGTAGTTTTAAAAGCTATGGCAACAGACAAAAATACTTCAGATTTAAACAAAATGATTTCAGATTTAAACAAAATCCAACTCTCAGGTTAAAATATACACTCTGTTAACAGGGTTTATTGGCGTTAATGGGCAAAATGGGTCAACACAGCAACAAAGGGCTCACATGCAAAGCGAAACCATTCAAAATACAATCTGAAATACATTGATTCAAAACAAAATGGTGTGAGTTGACTTTCGGTGTACATATGTTTACTGTGTGAATCGGTGACAAAATACACCCAAACGTGGTGTCAAAACTCAATCCAAAAACAAAACACAATAGCAACTCACTATGTAAACAAAATCACTCAATCAGTTTGTGCAATGGGTTGTAATCAAGAATGATACCAAGGTATCTAAAACAAGACACAAGATCTAAAACATAAATTTTAAAAATATTGTGTTAGGTGTTTGAATTAGGCAGTAAAATCTGGGAAAATGGGTGGATTTTTTTAGTATTCTAAAATGGGCGTTGTAAAACCAAAAACAACTAATTAAGAAACAAAAAATCTATAATTGGGATATTGGGGGAGAATATTAATTAAATATCCATATTCAGATAAAAGCAAAAATTAAAATTATGTAGTAACTTAATTGAGTTTTATTTAATATTTTATTAAATTCTCAAAATGGAAGGAACACAACAACAGAGTACTAATACACCTGTTGTGTGCCACAGTTGCAGTTGCCCCCGCAGTTCAAAGAACAGAGTTAGTGCAACCCAAATGCCTACTCAGGAGGGAGGCAGGAGAGAAGAGTTTCATAGTGATGCTGCACTGCACAGCCGGTTCAAGGAGCACAAGCTGCTAGGGTGCAGAGCATAAACCCTCGGGTCCCAAAGCTGACCTGGAAGCCCACTAAGGTTACCACTACCAAGAAAGTTAGAGACAAGGAGGTAGAACTTACTTCATATGTGTTTGACGTTGTGTACCGGCAAGAGTTGGTCCTGTCAGCCATGCTGGAGAAGGTGAAGCCTGTACTTGATACTAGCTACAAGCCCTATGTCAGTGATAGCAATCAGGAGGAGGATGAGTAGCCCAAGCTCTACCAAACTGATGAGGGACAGTTAGTGCTAAAGAAAGTTGCTGTGTTTTACACCAAGGTGCCCATGCCCTGTGTTGTGCCCAACGCCAATGAGCCAATCCCCACCGCTAAAAAGCCTGCTCACAAGCACATTCCTGACATTAAGTACATCATCCTTCTCCGGCTCATGCGGGAATCTGGTGATTACAAGGCAGCTGCGGCTCTTGTTGGGGTGAATCCCAAGTACACCTCAAAGACCTTCAACAAGTTCATTGATACTGGCTGAGTCCTTGCCGCGGAGAAATCCTTGCGTGTTTCCACCATGCTCACCAAGGAGCACAGATGGGCAATTTGCCAGTGGATCACCTGGGACTGCCATCTTGAACTGGCAAATATAGAGGCCATGGTCAAGTCTGCTTTTGGGATTGAGGCCTCAATTTTCTTTTACTACCATCTGGTAAAGGGGATGTGCTTTTCCTGGAAAAAGCTCGGGGTATCTCCCTACAACAGAAACAGCCCAGCCAATATCAAGACCCGGAAAAATTACGCTGAGGCGTACACTGCCCTCAAAGCCAAGGGGACGGTCAAATTTTACTATTTTGACAAATTGGCATTTGCCTTGTTGATGCACAATGAGTATGGCTATGTCCCCAAAGGCTCCAATGACAGGATGGCTTGGCGTGCTACAGTCCGCGTTACAGCATACTCAATGGTGGCTCTCCTTGGTCCAAAGGGGGTTGAGCTTTATCAAATGATATTGGGTTCTCACAACAGCTGTAGCTTCTTGTCATTTCTCTGATTGGTCCAGGAGCACCTGAGGCGCACAAGCCCGGGCTTCACCAATGTGATTGTGTTGGACAATGTTGGTCTCCACAAGGTGGCTGACATTCTTGAGGAATTCCCAATGATTGACACAAGCATTGCAGAGGGCCCCCAGCAATTAGCCACAGCAAATTTGCGCCTTCTCTTCCTCCCCACCTATTTGCCCTTCCTAAATCCCATTGAGGAAGTTTTTGGGTGGCTCAAGCAAGTCGTCAAGCGAGGAACTCCAACAGGGACCAAGGACCTGTTTGATTTGCTGCAGGCCGGGATCCATACCCTCCCAGCTGAGACCGTGGCCATAGAATTTGGCCACGCTGATTTTTTCATCCCCACATGCCTAGCCAAACAGCCAATCAATTAAAGGCTTAGTGTGTCCAATTTTTTTATATTCTCTAATTTACTATTCAAGATTTATTGATTATCATTTTATATTTAGATGGTTCCATGCCCGCAATCACATTCAGAAGATCCATCAATAGATGTAAGTAATTTATTTATTTTATTATATATTATTTAATATGTCATCTGAGGTTATCCCAAACGCTTGATACTGGATTACGCAAATAAATTTATATCACTTTTGTCAAATAAATATAAAATAGTCTTATAAAAATTAAACGTAAATTGTAAGCTTGAAATTTATTTTATTACTGTATCATTTTATACTTTTATGAAACCCATTTCCGCAATATATTTTGAAAATCTCCTTTGAAAAATTATTTATAATATAAAAATATAGTAGAGTATAAATATATTTATTGATATAGAGATAAAATTAAGTGCGCCTATAATGGGTTCAGCGGTATGTACCCACCCTGCAATGGAGGTGGCGCACAACCTCCACCGCCACACCGTGGACGGTGGATACACCCTTATTAAAGTATTTGCGCCTGCTGGTAAAAGGAAGGATGATGAGGTGGGAATGGAGGAGCAGCTTTTCTGGTGGGGCTGCAAACCCAAAGATGCCAGCCAGGACCAGGGCGTCCTGGATGACATGCTCCACCAAGTCATACCTAGGAGGGACCTTCTTCCTGTCCAGTGAGAGCCTGGCCTTGTTGACCCCAAGAAGGACCCCGTCTAGGTCCTCTACACTGGCGCTCATCCTGAAGAGGAAAAGATACCCAAGGTAAACAACAAGGTGAAGCCTTTGTCCAGCAAAGGCTTCTGTAAACTTGCTTAATTTGTTGTATACAGCGCTAATATTCTTCTTGTGCTTGGTTTTGTCAAAAGTCAGCTCCATAGCTGCAGGGACCCCCGTCTTGTTGGCACTCCAGGCCAGCACAAAGTCCGCCAGGAGGATTTTTGTCTTCTTTACGGCTGTTGCATCTGCAATAGCCAATTTTGACACTGTGCGCCCAACTTTCTCCAACAGGTAAGAGATGGTATGCTCCACCAGGAAGCAGAAGCAAGCAGCTGCATGAGCCCAGCTCATCTCCAGTATATTCTTGAATGGGAGCGTTGCCAGGACGTCCCAAACAAGCTCAATGGAGTTTATACAGTAAACTCCACTGGGGGATACCGGGTCCAGGCAGACCAGTTGGGCATCCTTGTAGGCAGTAACTGCCCACTCAGATGCCCCCTTGGCATGTGTTAGCTCAGCCAATGCCTCCCGTGATATCAGAAAGGTACAATGGATCCTGTCTTCAAGCTCACGCAAGACAAGGGGGGACAGGAAAAGCTGTTTGGCCACATGAGTGGCGTAGTTGGAGTAGAAGGTGGGGGGGACAAAAGGAACCAGGACCTGGCGGAGTTCACCATCATTATCTTCTAAAAAAAAGGTAAGTATTTAAGAATTTTTATTAATTATAATTCTTTAGGTTACCTTCTTGGGTTTCTTCCTTGCCAGCAGCTTCAGCCGGCTTTGCCATTCTTGGCGCAAGCAATTGCGCCAGCAATTCAGTATCCTCTGCCCTGGCACGCTTGGCAGGTTTGAGGTGGGCATACATCTCTGGGTCATCAACCCAGACAGACAGTGCAGAAAGATTGTATGCCTTTAACTGGAGGCCCTCAACCACAGTTTTTTGAATATTTAGTAAGCGCTCAATTGTCTTCTTTGGGGTGTCTGGCATTTTTGACATTAGTGCCTTTGCGGACACCTTGTCAATTTTGTCCCCAGTGAGGACAGCAGACTTCACTTTGGCTTTGACCTTGCGGTAAATGTCCTTTATTTTGGCAATTGCCAAGTCAATGTCCTTCAGAAGCTTTTTCAATTCTCTCATTGATTTTTTACTAACCTTTCCATATGTTTTTATATCTTTTGCCCCAATAAATCCTGTATTATTTTGATACTGTTGCCTCTTTGTTTATTCCTTTTTGTTTTCTCATTTATTACATTATCCCATTGTTTTACCCATTGTGTATATGCTTTACGCTCATCTCAATATGTGTTGTTTGCTTTGTGTTGTCGTTGTTTCCTTGATTACCATATTATTTTTGGCGCTTGACATAGCCCCTTGTGAAAATAGTAACAACAATTTGGTGATCAGCTAAATTTGAATTAGAAAATTATAGTGTTAACTGTTTTTAGATAAAGTTGTTACTGATCTAAATTCAAAACTTTAATGATAAACTTTAAATCAATCAGGAGCCGAGTGATAAAGTGATTGTTGTGACATAAAGGGTCATTCAATAATTCTTTGATGCATGTGCGCTAATTAATATGATTGGCTGGATGTTTTACCATTGTACGCCATTGCCGCTGTGGCAATTAGTTGGTGGACTAGTGCTAACCCAGCAGCTGATTGGGCACTAGTCCACCAACTAATTGCCACAGCGGCAATGGCGTACAATGGTAAAACATCCAGCCAATCATATTAATTAGCGCACATGCATCAAAGAATTATTGAATGACCCTTTATGTCACAACAATCACTTTATCACTCGGCTCCTGATTGATTTAAAGTTTATCATTAAGGTTTTGAATTCAAATCAGTAACAACTTTATCTAAATACAATTAACCTATAATTTTCTAATTTAAATTCAGCTTATAACCAAATTGGTGTTAATATTTTCACAAGGGGATGTGTTTAAGTGCTAAAAATAACTGTGTTCTGGATCTAGATACATGACATAGTAAATATATGATTTTATAGAAATAAGCTGAACATAAAGAATATACCCAATTATAAATAAAGAGAACATGAACAATTGAAATTCAGAATAAAGATAATATAACTAGAAAATGTTTGGTGACAGGGAGTTTAATGAGGCGGGGAAGAGTGATGCCTAGGAGGCAGAATAGCACAGGAAGGAAAATGTAGAGGTGGTGCTGGCCTGGGGGGTCTGGGATTGGATGGGTTGGGTTTGCGGGTTGGGGTGAGGGTGGCAGGAGTGGAGGCAGGAGGATTTTGCATGATGGCTGCCATATAACGCCTGTTGTATTCTTCATTGGTCATTGGCTGGATGGGCTGGTAAGTGGCAGTGGCCCGAGGTGGAAGGCGCTTATTATTATATGATTGGTTGCCCATGTTCACACTGAAAACCATTTGCACAAACAAGTCAGCCACCATTTGGTGACCAAAGAGAAAATTGTGATCAAAGACCCCAAGATAGAGGTCGTTGAAAGCCTGAGGGCAGTGCTCCCAGAGTGTATCTCCAATATTAAAGAACACAATATCTGCCAGATGGACGTTGGCGTGACCAGCTGGGTACACTGAGGCCTGGTGCCCACGTCCCAGGATGGCCTCAAGGGCGGTGGAGCTACCCTCCATCTGATGGCTCAAGAAAACCTGGTATTTGGAATTTGAGCCATCCCAGGAGTTGAGCAATCCACCAAGGATGTGGCCTTATGAGTACCCATCAATGAAATCAGGGTTTGTCCAATAGTAGACAAAACTCTTGGCTGAAACAGCCAGAAATGCACAAATGAACGTCCCCTTCTTGACCTTCTTCCTTCTATTCTTGGTGGCAGCTTTTCCTTGCTCACCAAAATTGTCAAATGCACTCAATAACTTGTAGTACAAGACAAACATGATGTCATCTGTTAGACTTGTCAAGCATCTGACCAGGGTTGATTTGATTGTGGTGTCATATGGGGAATCCTCAGCGCCATCCCATTGGTTGCCAGCAAAATTTGTAAGAATCCTAATTAAAGCCGCCTTTCTGTGCATCCAGAGCTGCACCATGCACTCAGAAACCCAAATGCCATGGTGTGCAAGTTGCTTCTGGACCTGGGTCAAGGGAAGCTTGGGGTCCTGCTAGAGGAGGTCAAGCATTATTGGGTATGCCTCATTGATCTGGGACTCTGTGGCCTTCTTTGGCTTCTTGGCTGTCCCAATCAGATTCCCCCTGTTCATCAGGTTGTTGAATTCCCGCATGATAGTAGCCTGGGTGAATTGTTATTGGCTGGCTATCTGATCCCAGGACAGACCCTGCAGGTTGAGAGCCACAATTTCCTGAAGAATTTGGGCAGTGATTATTCTGTATTTGGGGCACTGGGCGGCAGGAGCTGAAGCCTGATTGGCTGAGGGGGGGGCAGGTTGGGCATTGGCAAGAAGTTGTTCCAAATCAAGGTTGCCATCCTGATTGGTTGGTTGACAGGCAGCTTGTGAAGGGGTGGGTGTGGGAGCAAGGGCAGAGATAGACGCTAAGTAACTCCCAAACAAGTCAAAGCCATATGGGTCGGGGGACAGTAACAGGTCAGCTTCTTGTTACCTGCCTCAAAGGCTTGGGTGTAAACAGGTGCCTCCACGTTCTGAGCCTTGCCTCCATTGAAGCTGGTCTGGATGCTGCTGGCTTGGCTGCTGGCGCGGTTGAAGATGTTGCTTGTAAAAACCATTGTAAAAAACCTAGGATAAAATCACTAAAAGTAGAAATTTTAAAAATTAATAATTTATTTTTATTATAATCTCAATTCCATATTTGGAATGTTCTCAAAACCTTTTCATACAAATCTGGAGCCATGAAAATGGATAAAATGCCTCTGTTCCTAAATTGGATAGCTGTTGATTGGCTGTTAAATTGATAGTTTTCTATTTTAGGCTGCTCATACTACACATCTTGTGTATCTACATTTTGTTTTGTGCTTGTGTAATCTAGCTTCTAGATTGCTCAAGTTTTGTTTTGTTTTAGTTCTTCTGTTGGTGCCTCATATGGATCCTGATTGGATTATAATATACTCTGGAACAGCATCCATCTATTTCACTTGTTGTGTCAGTTCATTTCATTTGTGGTTTGAACTACACCGCTTGATGTTTGCTTTAATTTTGTATAATGGGTTAGTAAAATTTTGTTTTGGTTTGAAAGTTCATTTATTAACCAAAAATATTTGAATTAATTGAATCCTGAATCTTGCGCAACTTGGATTTTGTTTAAATCTGAAATCATTTTGTTTAAATCTGAAGTATTTTTGCTTTTTCCCATAGCTTTTAATACCACTTTAAATAATTCTGAAGTCCTCCTTAATATTTGAGAAAGTTAAGGTAAAGTATACAGTTCATCATCTTTCATTAAATATAAAAGATTGATATGAAAAGTTTTGACCTCAAGATAGCTTTTTTAGGCCTAGATTATCTTCATAAGTGTAAAAAAGGTTTATGAGAACCATCTGATTTTTTACAGGTGACTCATACAACCCCTTTCTTCCTCTCTCTCAGAAACCATTCTGAGACCACTTATACTTTTATGTACATCTTAAATCCTTTTGTTTAAATATTTTAGATATTACACCAAAATGACTTTCAACAATACTTTTGCCACAATACTCTAAAAATCTATTAAACTCAATTGCCTTTTATAATTCTAGGTACCTGTCAGGATTTCTGGATATTGACTAATTAACAGATTCAACAAAATAACGTAGGCCAGCAGTCAATCACTCTTAGAAATGGTTTCAACAAGTTAAGTGGGCCGTGAGATCAAGGGATCAATGGCCAAATCATATTCTGGCATTAATAATTCCCTGTTCCTAACTAATTAATAAACATTCAGATGTTATGCAATTAATTAGTTCACCTCAACAGACATCCTAACATTCTTCTCATGATAATTAAAATTCTAAACTTTGATTATATCCTAGAACAAGGGTTGTCATATGGGCCATCATCTGAAACACTTCTAGAAGAGTTCACCATGGATCAGGCCGCCAGGCCAAACACTCTAAGATAAAAGGCTCTGAGCCTAGTGTATTAAAGTAGCTCTTATTAAGTGAAACAATCATCTCTGTGAACTAGTAGTTAACAACTGGCTATCTAGCCCTGAAAGTGGCCCAGGTAGACAGAAAGAATACTGATCTGTGGAAAATGTCAAGCAAGCTTCCCTCCAAACCACTCCAACAAGGATAGGCCTCCTGCTGTGTTGCCCTAATGCTACTTCAGTCTCTTTTATCATTGTGAGCTAACTCAGATAAAATATGGCCCGCCTTAAAGCCTGTCCATTAGAATAAAAGACTGATGATTCTGTATTGACTTGATGATTGTAATACTCAAGTATTGAGGGTAAAACTCTAGTTACATAAGATGGCAGGTTAGGCGGCTCAAAGCCGTTCAAGGCGTAGACAATTGAATAGAAGTTTACTGCCTGATGGAAGGCTTTGGCAAGGATATTGCATTTTCTAAGGCTGACGGCAAGATACAGTAGCATAGCTGCGGGGATCACATAAGTAGCCAAGTTGAGAATTGGGCAGGATGATATCAGAGGTGTCCATGGGTTCAAAACCATTGAGTTCAGGTGAGTTGGCTCATTGTACAATATCCCTTTTGGTCCCTGTGGTTCAGGAACAAACTGAGCTTTGGTTGGCTGGTGGCCCCCTATCCCAAGGTAAGCTGTCAAGACAGCTGTGAAGATGATGTAGTTCATCTGACTTGGGGAGGGGTAATGGGTTTAGTAAGGTTACTTGCCTGGCCTGGGTAAAGGATTGATTAATGTGATAATATTGAGGAGAATATTCACTCAATGATAGCACAAGTTATCATTGAGGGGGTTGTCTTTATTTATACTAGTGGACCTGCAAGGCATGATTATTGGAAGGCATAGCATTGGGGAACAAAGAGTCTGAGTTGCATCTGTTATTCCCTTTTCTGAATTGGCTTGGGTGGCTGGCAATTAAGAAGGTTTGGCTGAATCCAAGTTTGCATTGGCATAGTTCAAGTTTGGTCTTCTTCATGCATCCAAATTCATTTAGTGAATTTGGTGCATGATTTCCATTTTTGGATAGCCTGTCAGTCCATTCCCCATTTAGTAGGCTCCCAAATTGGGCAGCAGTTCCTCCCAAGTTTGGCTTTGGGGAAATTTCCTTTCCTGATTTCCTGATCTGGCTATTTCCCAGAGGAGTGGATGGGGACTGGCCTGCTGGCATGGGAGGGCAAAGGCTGGCAGGTGGCAGGCTGGCCCATGGGTGCCTGGTTTGAGGATGGCTTGCAGGTGGGGCTGACAAGAGTGGTGGGCGCCTGTGCAGTGGTGGTGGGCATCTGCTTAATGGCAGCAGGCAACAGCTTGGTGGTGGCAAGCTTCTGTGTGGTGATAGTGTGTATCTGCTTGGTGGTGGCAGGTGCCTGCACATTAACAATGGGCAACAGCTTGGTTGTGACAGGCTTCTGTGTAGTGGTAGCAGGGGCCCACGCGGTGGACGTCTGCTTGGTGGCAGTGGGGGTCTGCACGGTGACAGAGGGTGCCTGCGCGTTGACAGCAGGCAACAGCTTGGCTGTGACAGGCTTCTGCATGGTGGCAGCATGTATCTGCTTGGCGGTGGCGGGTGCCTGCATGGTGGCAGTGGACATCTTCTTGGTGGCTGTGGGTGCCTGCATGTTGACAGCAGGTGACAGCTTGGTTGTGGAAGGCTTCTGCATGGTGGCAGTGTGTATCTGCTTTATGGCGGCAGATGTCTGCATGTTGGTGGTGGATGTCTGCTTGGTGGCGGCAGGCGCCTTCACGTTGGCGGCGGATAACAGTTTATTGATTACACAACTATAAGTGTCAGGAATATTCCTGACAATGATTGATCCAAGTACTATTTCATTTATGTGATCTTCTCTTAGGCTTTATTAGTAGAGCAAAAGATGATATTGTTGTAATACAGTATAATTATCTATAGTAAATATAGAGATAACAACTCATGAACCTATATCCAGAAGTAGGAAGAACCATCCCAAATCCTTTGGGCCTTGGGCCTTGTCAGACTTGCTACGTCTGATGACAACAAAATATTCCAGGCTAAAGGTTATGCCAAAGTCACAGGTTCTCTGTACTTTACTAATGTTAAAAGACTTAGATTATTGTCTAGTGGATGATGAAATACCAGAGTCTGCAATTTTCTGATAGTACCTCTTTTTGAGTATATACTTCTGGAAAGTATGATAAACAAGATAAAGGAGAAAATGAAGAAGAAAATGATACTTTATTTGGTATGATTATATGATATTATATAGTATCATGCAAGGCCACATACTGTCCATGTACGTCATGGAAGCCATGAGGCTTATCTGAGTAATGTTCTTCTTAAGTCACAAGGCTTATTCAAGTTGTGTTCTGCTTAAGATCTGGATTGTTTGATCCCCATAATAGATGGTTGGATGATAGTAGTGCCACCAACTTAATGACTAGTTGGTGAGCTATTTGGTGACTCATTTGGTGAACTACTTGGGGCGTTAATTCCCTGAGAGGAAGTAATCAAAGATGTTGCACATCTCCCCCTGGGGTGCTGGAAGGTGGAACCTTGGGAATTTTCTCAAGAGTGTCAGGGATACAAGCTTGGTATTGGTCTAGTTTGGCGTTTGGAACAGGAAGTCTGGAGTTGCGCTGAGCTGTTCTTGCTTTACACAGGCAGAGTTGGTTGTGGTGCATAAGCTTGAGCTCTGTACAAGCGCATATTCCCTTGATGAGTAGGTGTTGTTTGGTTTGCCTTCCATGTCAATTCCTGGTCCTCATAATCCTGGGTCCAATTTGTGCATGTTGTGATTAACAACCCATATCTTATCCCCAACTTGGAAGCGCTCCTGTTATAATGGGATTGCCTCTCTCTTGATCCTTTTTTGTTTAATGTCTTCCTGGTCTTTTCTAGCATGCTGCACACCAGGGTTACTATCAGCTTGTACCTTTGTGGCATAGGTAATTATGGTCCTGCGGTTGTATTAACAAAGGCAGGCTTTTGCCCATAGACAAGTTCATACGGGCTTTTGCTTGTGTTGCGGTCAACTTGTATTATGTATACCATGAGTGCTGTTGGCAGCATGTTAACCCAGACTTTTGGATTGTTAGCAGATAACTTACTGAGGGCTTCTACTAGTGAGCCAATTAGTTGTTCTACTCATCCATTTTCTTGTGGGTGGTACAGGTTGGCTGTGATATTTCTTATTCTGTTTTTGGCAAGGTAGATATTGGTATTGATGGCCTTAAGTTTGGTGCCTCTGTCTGTGATCAAGAGGTTGGGGGTTTCAAAATTGGCTATGATTTCTTTCCCAAGAAATTGGCTCACATCATTGCCTTTGTTTTTTTTGTAGCTTGTGCCACAGGCCATCTGGTTGCATAGTCAATAGTGTTATGATGTACTCTTTGCCTTTTTTCTTGCCAGGCATTAGTCCTACAATATCCAGTGACCACACCTTGAAGAATTGTGTTATAGATACTGGTATTACTGACTTGGGTGGTGCCTTGGTTTGGGTGTACTTCTCACAGACTTTGCATTTTTCTAGCACTTTCTTGATATCATCTAGCATGTTGGGCTACCAGTAGCGTGTCTTGAGATATTCATTCAAGTTCCTGCAACGGGTGTGTCCTAGGTCACTGTGGCAGATCCAGGTCCAACCAGTCCATCCCGCCATTATCCTTCCCTTGACTCTTATTCCCATTACCTTCCTTTGCCAAAGCTTTGAAGAGCTTTGTCTCCAGAGAGGCAATTTTATGGGATAACACTTTGTTATCATCCCGCCAACGGGCCATGATCTCAATGATTTTTTCCTCCCTTGCCCTTAAAGCCTCAATTTCTTGATTTGCCTTTGCTTTCACTTGCTGTAAGATTTCATCCCATCCTACTAACAGGTTCCAGGAATCCCACGCATAGATCTGGTTTCCTTGGGCAGGAGTCCCTTCTTTTGCAAAATAATCAGAGTGTAACTCTTCAAACGCAGCCTTTACTTCCACCAAGGACTCCTCAGGAACAGTCTTGGTGACCTCCAAGCTTGCCCAAGCTTCCTCTAACAAGCTTGTAGGAACCTCTTTCCTGGCAGCAGCAGTTTCCATGCAAAGTACTCCAAATTTGGCCTTTTCAAAATTTAACAAAGAAGACATAATAATTGAAAAGGTAGTTGAGGGGAAAGCGTCAAAATTGACAATATATCTTTATTAAAGTTTAGCTGTTTTTGCTTATATACCGTTTGGGGCATATTTGGCTGAAAACCCCTCCAGTTCCTGAATCAACCTATGATTCATCTCATGTGATCTATGAAGTTCAAGTCATCCAAACCTAGATCTTTACCTAAAAGATCACTAATATTTCTCAACCTATGAGAATCAACCTACAATGGGAAGAAGTCACCTGACTCCATTCATCCCAATGTACCAATTCAGCATGGAGCTTCCTCAGCTCCTGGCGCCAAAACCCTGTGGATTAAACATCCCAAAACTCAGCTATTAATGTTCCAACTGGGAACCAGCTGATCAACCCTGAATTCCTAGGCATCCTTGCCTTTATTTAGTTACCTTCACATTTAATGGTTTTTTGCTTTAAAACCCATTAAAACACTTTGAAACTCAAACCAGGCGGCGCCTCAGTGCCTGAAAAAATTTGATAGTGGCGCTTTGCAAACCCATTGGGCGGCACAGCGGCGCTTTTAACCCAAAATTTGGGGGTTTACTTATGGTTGACCTTAACCAAACTTCTTGACGCAGTCAAGGCAATTTAACCAATATAATTAAATCCTCATTAATTATATTCCTGTATATTTATTTATTAATCTTCCCAATTAATTAAACCGTTTTTGAGACACCCAGTCTCCCAGATTGACTCAGCCAATCTTGCCTTCTGTTCTTTTATTGAATCTAGATATCCAGTTTTCAGGAATCTTTACCTTAAGACTTCCAATCCAACCTATCTACATGCAATAATCAGAAAAACAGAGATAACTTTATATTTTGGAGCATTTATTTGGCTAAATACTCAATAGTGACTGTTGTACGGTCACAGTCATTGTGATATTGGAGGATGGTGTCAATCTTTTGTGTTGACAGGACGTAAGGTACAGTGTCACTACTTGGAAGTATTTGGTGTAGGGTACCATATACGTTTTTGAACAGATGTTTGTTCTTAAGGACCTTCTCTTGGATGTCCATTGGGGTGCCAGGTGGGAACCCTTCTTGGAGATTCCCCATGATCAGCATGGGCTAATCAGGGCCCCCATCAGCACATAGAATATGTTTACTGTATAGTCCTGATAGGGCGTCTGCGGTAAGCATTTCCTTGCCTGGCTTATATTTAATTTGCATTGGATATATATGTATGAGGCTCATCCACTCAGCTTATCTTCTTGATAAGTGTTGCTGTGTCTTGAAGAATATCAACAATTTGTGATTGGTGAGTACTTTGAACTTTTAGGCTCCTTCTAGATAGCATTGCCATTTCATGAGGCAATGTATGATGACCACCAACTCTTTATTGTGTATGGGATATCTTTGTTTGCCGTCAGATAGTTTCTTTGGCTTGTACACCACAGGGAGGAAGTCCTTTTCTGTCATTTGGATATGGAGTACTCCTACTATGGCGTAGTCATATGTGTTGGTTTCTAGTTCATAGATTCTCATGAAATTTGGGTATTGGAGAATAGGGGTGGTAGCCATATGTTCTTTTAGTTGACAGAAGTGCTGGTCTTGTAGTGGTGTCAAGACAAACTTGGTTGTTTTGCCTGTAATGGCAGATATGGGGCTGTTAGGGCACCCCAGTCAGGGATGAACCTTCTTAAATAGGCTATCATACCTAGGAAACTATGAAGTTCACTTTTATTTCTTGGGGCTGGTATTTTGGTTATAGCACATATCTTTTTTGGGTCTGGTTTGATTCTGTCCTTGCTGATAATGTGGCCAAGTAATGAGAGTTCAGACAAGAAGAAGTCACACTTTGACAGTTTAGCAAAGAGTTGGTTTTTATTGAGGGTGCAGAGAACCAGGCGGTCATTTTCCCAGTGTTGTTTTAAGGTTGGGCTGTAGATGATTATGTTGTCCAGATAGATGATTGCTCATTTTCCAATGTGTTCTTTGAAAACCTTGTTCATGAAATTCACAAAGGTGCTGGGAGCGTTTGTTATACCAAAATTGAGAACAACACACTCAAAGGACCTGTACTTGGTTCTGAATGCAATCTTTGGTATATCTTCAGGTTTCACACAAATTTGGTAATAGCCTGCTGTCAAATCAATTTTTGTGAAGATTTGGGACCCCCAGGGCGTCAAAAAGGTCATTGATTAGGGGCAGGGGATACCTGTTTTTAATTTTGACCTTGTTGAGTGCTCTGTAGTCTATGACTAGGTAGAGTCCTCCGTCCTTCTTTTCTACAAAGAAGACAGCGGCACCAAAAGGTGATTTTGAAGGTCAAAATAGGCCTTTTTCAAGGGCTTTGTCCAGATAGGCTTTCAAGGCATCATCTTCTTGGGGTGTGAGAAAATAGATAAGTTGTGCCTTTGGTACACTTCCTTTGAGGTTGATTTCATGTTGGATGCCCTAATAGGGTAATATACCTGGTAAGGCTTCCTGAAAGATAGAGGGGAACTCACTGACCAGTAGTTCTCAGATGTAGTCCTTCTCACACCTGGTTTCTGTATTTTTGAAGTGGATAAACTTATATGTGCAGGTGTTTCAATTGATTTTTCTAGGATCAGTTTCCTCTTCTGTTTCCGTGATTTTCACAAAAATGTGGTCTCTAATAAGTGTGTCAAGATGAGTTGGATAGACATGGTGATGTACCTTGCCTCATTAAATGGTGAGGGTAGCACTATCCCAGTCAATATGGGGTTTGGTCTTTCTCATCCAATCTAAACCAAGAATAACATCATATTTGGGGATTGGTATGATAGGGCCACTGAGCATAGTCCTTACATCTCCAATTTGGGCGTGAAAAGGCTTTGCTTCTTTGGTAGCCAGTGTGCTTCTGTTATCTGCCATGACAACTCTCTTGATGTTGCTTTGGACTATGGGTAATTTCATGAGATTGGCAAATTTCTTGTCAACAAGAGATTGGTCTGCCCCAGTGTTAAATAGTGCTGTGTCCTGATATCTGCAAAAACAGAAAGGATAAGTGAGAAATTTATTTTCAGTTTGGGCAGCAAACAGTAGAGGATTGCTGGAGGGTACTTGGATCATAGTAATTGATTTCAAATCTTGGTCCCTGTACAATTCTTGTAAATTGGGGGAGGGTGGCTTGCCTAAGCACTCCCCTGAGCTTTTCCCTCCTTGTTGGTATCTTCAGTGCTTGCCTGGTTAGCTTGTGCAGTGCAATTCCTGTTTCAAGGATGGGCATTGTTGGCTTGGTCGTTTTATTTATTAGGTTGAGGGTCCTTCTTTGCTGTGGTGCTCTTCTTCTGTTTATTTTTTCCATGTAGGCCATCAGATTTTTGAGCGGCACACTTTCCTTCCAAGAATACATCCCTAAGGCTCTTGCAGTGGGTCATATCAAACTGACATCTAATGTGTGTGGGGAGGCCATTGTAGAAGTCTAATTGTGGTCCAGGCTTGTCAAAGTTGATGGTATTGGGAGCTTGTTCATGTAAGTCTTTGTATGCTGCAATGTAATCCTCAATTGTTCCTGTCATTTTAAAGGTTCTGAGTTCTGTCATGATAACCACGTTGGAGTCCTTCATGGAAAACTTTTTGAGGAACACGGCCTTGAGCACATCCCAGTTTTCTTTCTGATTGGGGTGTTGTTCTATTCATTCACTTACAAAATGTAAGGTGGTTCCTGTGACACAAAGGGCGACTTTGCTGGCCCAGAGTCTGTGGGGGTATTCCACTTGTGTAAATTTGCTTTGTGTGCTGTTAATCCAGAGGTTGGTGTTTTCCTTGCGTAACCCTGTGAGCATCCCAATTTCTGCTGAGTGTAGGCATTGAAAACAATACTGGGTATCTTGGTCACCTGCAGGACTGCAGAAGTTGGAGGCAGGTTCAGGATTTTACAAGTGTGGAGAAGGTTGTACTTTTTGGTGGGGACAAAGACATTGTTGAATATGGCAAAACCTGTAGGGACGTCCTGTCCTTCTTTGTAGTCTCTTCAACCTGCAGGGAGGGCCATTTTCTGGATCCTTTTCTAAGGAGAAAATTTTCCTTAAAGTTGCATAGATGTGGATAACCTGCCTGTGCTTTCACTGTCAAGAATATACTTCTGGGAAGTATAATAAACAAGATAAAGGGAGAATTAAGAAGAGAATGTCACTTTATTTGGTATGAATATATGATATTATATAGTATCATGGAAAGCCAAATACTGTCCATGTACGTCATGATAGTCATGAGGCTTATCTGAGTAAGGTTCCTCTTAAGTCACAAGGCTTATTTAAGTTGTGTTCTGCTTAGGATATGGACTGTTTGATCCCTGCAATAGATGGTCAAATGATAGTAGTGCCACCAACTTAATGAATAGTTGGTGAGCCATTTGGTGACTTATTTGGTGAACTACTTGGGGTGTTGATTTCCTGAGAGGTAGTAATCAAAGATGTTGTGACACTCTTTAAAAATATAACATAAGAATTCTTAAGATTTGAAATGATTTTCATCACCAGTCTAAGTTTATATTCTTTTAATCCCCTTAAACTTATCTTTTTTAAGCAGGCTTATAAAACACTGTCAGGAATTCTGAGCTCTATGAATCAACTGAAATATACCCTCCTGTCCTAGTAGGTCACCAATACGTAGATAGCATTCCAACCATCAGCCTTGATATAATCAAGGATAGGATTCTACTGATATGATCAGGTGATTGAAAAGTGCTAACACCAGCCATTAATCTGAATCTGGTCTATATTAAGAACGGGTATTGTATTAGCTGAGATCACCTGGGATAGAGCAAGGGCCCAGGAATAAATTAGAATATTCTTGTAGGACACACCACTGCCAAACCTGCAAGCACCTGGGAAGGATTCCAGGAAATCACTCTAACATATAAGGACAAGTAACCAACAATGCATTGTGTGCAAACTCATTCAAATGAATAAACAATTTCTCAAGGTTGCAGGAGTCTTGAACAGGATGACACCAGGTGTGACAGAAATTTTGGGATAGTATGAAGCCGTTTCTAAGTGATGGGGAATTACCACCCAAATCCACATAGAATTAATGATTAACCACCAACGTGGCTTCAGATATCTTTTTGTAAAATTTCCAATTGTGGTACCAGGATTAAACAGAACAATTGATCCTAACCAAAGTAGCCCAAGATAAATGGCCCAAGACAGCATCAATGTATCTTCAGAATAAAATTCTGGAAATTGGGAGGCAACACAATTTTCAGTTTCCAAAATGGGGGGGCTTCAAGATTGGCTGGCGCAAAATTAACATTGGGCGGCACCAACAACAACGTTCCAACTTCTGGGCCCCATCTTCCAGAAATGATTTGGTTGAGAATTAGATTGTACAGAGTATATTGTAAAAACCCAACCACATGATGCATTTTGAAAAGTAAATTAGAACTAGGGATAAATGATTTTTATTGAGTAAAATTTTGGGAGGACTCAACTCTTAGAGTTGAAACAGTGAAAATTATTCAATGTATATCAGAAAATTGACTAAGCAATACCACATGAGTCTTGACTTCCTATTCCTTCCACATTGTCAAGTAAGTATCTGGTCCAGGTTGCAAAGAGCCCTTGTGTGACCAATTTCTGACAGCCATGCTGATTAACAAGCTCATATTGGGTGACCCTCAAATTACAACAATTTATCAACATCAATTTGCAAGGAGGAATTGGTTTTAGCTGACAGACTGGAGCAGCTGTAACCCATTTTCAATTGAATGTTTGATTTAAATCTGTTAAATTGGTCACTTTTGATAAAGGTTCCTGAATTTTTGAGCCTTCCTGCTTGGGCAGATAATTCCCGGCATGATGGAACTTACTGTGACATTACCCTCTGCTTTAGCCCTGGGCACAATACCACCATCTGGGAGATAGGATAAGGAGACATTCTTGTGGGCAGGTGGGAGTTTCATTGCGGCTAAGGTAAGTTTGGGGTGGCCAATAGCAGTGGGATTGCGCTTGTAGAACTTGTGAATCAGATCTGGGGAATTGGAACAATTGTAATGGGGAACCCAGGAGTTTTCAGAATCAGCATAACCCTTCCAAGACACCAAATATTCCAAGCGTTGTTGATTCTTGCAGGAATCCAGAATAAAATTTAACTCATACTCAGGTTCTCCTTTCACAAGAATGGGTTGGTAAGAGAGAGTCTCTGTACCTTTAAAGGGAGTAAGAAGACATTCATGAAAGTTGTGGAAAATCTTAAAAGCAGGAGGTAAATCCAGCTGATAGGCCAATGGACCAATTTGACGTTCAACTTTGAAGGAACCAACTTGCTTAGACTCTAACTTGCAACAGGGAACCTTTGGTTTCATATTGGGAGCATCAACCATGACTAAACCACCTGGCCTGTAAGTGGGACCTTCCTGGCACTTGCATTTTTCTATATTCCTTGTAAGTTGTCACAGCAGCAGCAAGAGTAACCTGGAGCTCCTGATGAACCTGCTTCAATGCAGCAGCCTGATCAGTTGCAGCTTCCATGTTGCTAACCAAACAAGGACCCATATTGGAAGAAGGGTTGTAGCCCACATTGGGATAGAAGGGTGATACTTGAGTTGACATGTGAGGTGCGTTATTATATGTGAACTCTGCCATGGGTAGATTATCACACCAGTCATTTTGTTGCACATTAGTGTAGCAATGTAGGTAGACCTCCAAACTTTGGGTTACCCTCTCTGTTTGTCCATTAGATTGGGGGTGGAAAGCTGTGGAACAGCACAATTTGATATCTAGAATCCCAGTGAAAGCTTCCCAGAACTGAGCAATGAATTGGGGCCTGCAATCACTCACAATCTCCATTGGAATGCCATGTAGGGAGAAGATTCTATTCACAAACAACCTAGCTGTTTCCACTGAAGTAATTGTGATTGAGCAAGGTAAAAAGTGTGTCATTTTTGTAAAACAATCTACAAACACCATGATTGTGTTAAACCCATTGGAATTGGGAAGTTCACCAATAAAATCCACCAACAAAGATGTCCAGGGTCCTGCAGCAGGCTGCAATGGAACCAGTAACCCTGTAGTCTTATTCCGGCTTGCCTTAGATCAAACACATACCAGACAATCACAAAAAAAGCTGCCACCTGCACTGTCAAACCTTTCCAGGAAAACTGGCGGCAGATTAGTTCCACCATTTTGTTCTTCCCTGGGTGGCCTGCCGTTGGACAGGTGTGATGAGTCTCCATAATTTCATCCCAAATAGTTCATTCTGGAACCCACAAGCAACCTTGATGATATAGGATGGGACCTATCTTATGATAAACCTGAGGCTGACCCACTGGGTTTGCACATGCTAGCTCTAATAGCCTATCATAACCTTTGGACAGAGGTTGCAGAGACTTAACTTTGGAATATAAGTCCAGATCTGCGCCCTCTGTTAAGGACATGGTGGCCAGCGTAGCAGGTGGAGGCAATACAAAAGGTACCACAGCCTCATCTGGAATCATAGTATGTGTGTTAAACGGCATCCATACTAGTATCTGAGAGATGAGAAGGATTCCTGCTTAGTGCATTGGCCAAGTGATTGTCAGATCCCTTAATAAACTTGTAGTGGAACTTGTATCTTGTCAGGTCACCATGCCATCTGGATTGACAAACTGACAAAACCCTGGGTTGTCAATAATATAGAAGAGCTTTGTGGTAAATTCTTACTATAAATGGATGACATGCCAACATGAGATGGTGATGCCAATGCTTTAACAATTCCACAACAGCAAATAATTCCTTGTTGTAAATCATGTAGTTATGTTCACAAGCCTCCATCTTCTGGGAGAAATACCCTACTGGTCTCTCAATCCCATTGCCAGCAGTCTGCAACAACACACCAGCCACAGTATATTTAGATGCATCTGTGGAAACCACAAAAGGAAGCTCAGAATCCACATGTCTCAACACAGGTGACAACAACAAAAGAGCCTTGACTGCTGAGAGCGCACTTGCGCACTCAGGCGTCCAGACCAAAGTTTTCTTTCCACTAGCCAAATATAAAGGAGCGGTCACTTCAGAAAGGTGTGGAGTGAATTTCTTCAATAACGTGCAGGTAACCAAGAAAATACAGAGCTGGGATACTGTCACAGGTGTAGCATACTCTCAAACCACAGCTTCCTTGTAAGGGGCAATGGTGTGGCCATCCTCAAAGATAATATTACCCAGAAAGGTAACCTTACGTTTAAAGAATTCACACTTAATCTTTTTAATGATCAAGTTTGCCTGGAGAATGCGCTCCACAACTGCTGAAAGGTGGGAATTATGTGATTCCTCATCTGGAGAGAACACCAAGATATCATCCATATAAACAATGGCACATACACCCAGGAGATCCCCCAAGACAGAATCAATTAGTTACTGAAAGCAAGCTGGAGCATTTTTCAATCCAAAAGGCATTACCAGGAACTGAAAGATATCCTTCTTGGTTTGGAGTGCTGTTAACCATTCCATTCCTTCCAAAATCCTGATTTGATTGAAATAATTCAACTGATCAAGTTTTGAGAATACCTTAGCCTTCTCAACACACCTAAAGATCTGTGCTTTGAGAGGTAAAGGGTAGGGATCAGGAATTGTGATGTTATTCAAGTTCCTGTATTCAACACAAGGACAAAGGGACCCATCAACCTTTTGAACAAACAACAACAGAGAGAAAATTGACAAAGCCTTTTTAAAAATATAGCCCTTTGCCAGCATGTTGCAAGTCCATTCTTCCAAACATGTGTTGTCCTCAAGGTTAAAGGATAAATAGGGGACACAATTCAAATCAAATCAATGTTAACTTTAAAGTCAAAGTCAAAGTCAAACTGAGTGTGTTTGGGAAGGACCTCACCTCTGGTAGTGTCAAACACTGTGGATCAGGGTTGTAAACATACCAGTAAATCCGAACTTGTGGGGACAGGGACATGAACCAATTGAATAGTCTGAGAGGATTGCTCCATTTTAGACATGCCTAACAGCAGAATACAAATAGATATACCCAAAGAGTGTTCCTCCTGTAACACATTTTCTTTCAGTAAGGTGGATACATTATGATCTCTCTACCAGCCCACACCCAAAATGATAGGATACATCAGGGAGGAGCAAACAGAGAACCTTGCGGTAAAAGACTGACCCAAAACTACAAAGGTTACTGGCTTCTTCAGCTGGAAAGAGGGAAATGTTTGACAGTTTCCACCCCTAACAAGTATTCTAGGATGGTACTTGAGCTGTAGCAAGTTGGCAGTCTCCACACTCATAAAGTTCTTAGAAGCACCTGTATCCAAAAAAATGGCTGGCTGATAGATAGTCTGGCCATTATCAATGCTACCATAAAACAAGAAGTAACCATAAGTAGATTTATTTGCAGCAAAGGTGGCAATCTTGGCAGGGTTCTGCTTCTCTTTGGTGGTACAGGCGGAAGCTAAGGAGGAAGGATGCTCCTGGAAGTAACGCTCAATCATTTCTTGGACAGCAGCTGGAAGAACAGGATGATCACAATCAATGGGGACAAGGGGAAACTCTTTGGACGTAACTACAGAAGGCTTTGCAGGTATTACATGCTGAAGCATTGCCAAGGAACTATCAGGACCAGACACTACTGGGGCCTCCTTTACATTGGCAGGTTTGTTCATCACCGCCAATTGCAACTGAGACAGGCTAGGGGGAGAACAATCCTGGCTTAGGTTGGAAGGAACTACTGTGGAGCAAGGACCATAAAACCAGGAGCGCACAATAGGTTTGTCCTCAATTACCAACATTCCTTTCTTGGAAGTGGACAGATTTGAGACCAGAGAAAGAATTTGGCTTACAAGGGCCTCAGTTGTGGTTAACAGGGAATCCCAAACCGCCAAATCTTGGGCAGTCTGGTCAACTGCTAACCACAACGCTGAGAGTTTATTCACCTCAGGAACATCAATTGTACGGCAGTAGGCAAGAAACTGAGGAAGGAATATCAAAAGCAGAGTAGTACCCTGATGGAAGGCGTATAGCTTACAATATACTTTGAGCTTCTCAATAAATACACACAAATTTTTTAACAAAGGTTATAGAGATGCAATTTCAGTTAAAACATGTGGATTGCGCTCCACCGCAGACAACAACCATTCACAAGCATCCTCAGAAACCTTTTTCATCACATGTTAAACTTGTGATTTGTGACTAAGGCTTGAACTGGAATAAAATGATAATGCTGACAAAACTTCACTTGAAATCTCATCAGTGGGTGGAGCAGGAAAATAATCCAGACGCCAAAATGACATGACACAGCGGAAATAGGAAACAGAAGATCCAGTCTCAACAACTGCAACTTTATATAGAAACCACAAATCAAAGAAAAGCCCAAACTGAAAGCTCAGGAAGGAACTGATACAAATAAACATGGTAAACGCAGATGTCCCAAGGGAGCAGGAGAAAAGAAACACAAATTCATGACAAACTGCTTCCAAAAACTCAGATGTAGAAGAGTTGAGTAATGTGACAGAAATTGCGGGATAGTATAAAGCCGTTTCTAAGTGATAGGGAATTACCACCTAAATCCACATAGAATTAATGATTAACCACCAACGTGGCTTCAGATATATTTTTGTAAAATTTCCAATTGTGATACCAGGATTAAACAGAACAATTGATCCTAACCAAAGTAGCCCAAGATAAATGGCCTGAGACAGCATCAATGTATCTTCAGAATAAAATTCTGGAAATTGGGAGGCAACACAATTTTCAGTTTCCAAAATGGGGGGGCTTCAAGATTGGCTGGCGCAAAATTAACATTGGGCGGCACCAACAACAAATTTCCAACTGCTGGGCCCCATCTTCCAGAAATGATTTGGTTGAGAATTAGATTGTACAGAGTATATTGTAAAAACCCAACCACATGATGCATTTTGAAAAGTAAATTAGAACTAGGGATAAATGATTTTTATTGAGTAAAATTTTGGGAGGACTCAACTCTTAGAGTTGAAACAGTGAAAATTATTCAATATATATCAGAAAATTGACTAAGCAATACCACCTGAGTCTTGACCTCCTATTCCTTCCACATTGTCAAGTAAGTATCTGGTCCAGGTTGCAAAGAGCCCTTGTGTGACCAATTTCTGACAGCCATGCTTAATAACAAGCTCATATTGGGTGACCCTCAAACTACAACAATTTATCAACATTAATTTGCAAGGAGGAATTGGTTTTAGCTGACAGACTGGAGCAGCTGTAACCCATTTTCAATCAACTGTTTGATTTAAATCCGTTAACCCAGTCAATTTTGATAAAGGTTTCCTGGTTTTTGAGCCTTCTTGCTTGGGCAGATAGCTCCTGGTATGATGTAACCTGCTGTGACACCAGGTCCTGTTAAGAATATATCATGCTATAAGTCTGTTAATTAATTTTGACCTCATGCTGGCACAACATGGATGCCTGACTCTGGGGGCTAAAATTGGCAGTCTGGGTAACAGATAGACTGGCTAATAAGAGTTAGAAGCACCAGATTATAATCCTGGAAAGAGGGCTTAAAAATCCTATATTTAGAGCTCTTCTAATAAAGAGATTGAGTAGAATAAATAACCTAGTGCATTAAGAAATTATAATTTTCTATTGCTGAAGTGCTAATAATATGTTGCAGTTAGTAGTCAGAAGTATCCAAATATTGGGCAAAACCTTGTCAGTACTTGCAGGTAACAAGTGTAGCTGGTGCTGATACCTTGTTCTAAGAGTTGAACATGTTTTCTTATTGGTTTGGTCAAAGTATAGTCAGCCTATTGTAACTTAAACCCTAATTGATAGCTTAAGATTGTCTCCAAACATTCAATCATCAACTTTCTGTATACATCAAAAATAAAGACTATTCTTCCAAGATGAAAAGTCTTGACAAAAACTGACCTGAAAGCAAAGAGTCATGAGATAATATTTCATATAAAAAGTATGATACTCATATTTAACTTTCTCATTTTCTTTAAAAGAAATTGCAAATTATAGTAAAAATAGATATTTTATCATAAAACAGTTGGGGGTCCTGTAGAGATAAATAATTGTTTTTAAAGTTTTCTTTATAGTTCATTACTATAACACATGAATTACTGTCAAGATTATTAATATCTTTAATAAATTTTTTATTTTGATGCTTATAAAAACTATATGTGGATCAATTGATCACAACTTTTCTTTATAAGATTCTGGGAATTTTCAGGAAGCCAGGCATAGGTAGAGGCATTGGTTGACTTGGGACAGAGTTCAGCCAGACCAGTGGGTAATGCCCACCATAAAATGGGTGCTAACTTGATAATATAGGATACAGATCACCCAAGCAAGGATCAGGGCCTGGAGTTGGGCACCATAATGTCTACCATTCCCATCAAAGTAATGTAGAGTACTCCAAACAGTTGAGTGGAGGTGGTCTCAGTTGCAGTGGGGGGATCCATTGGGCAGTTAGGCCGCGGTGTTAAAGGCGGAGTCATGGGGACAAAGTATGCTGGTAGATAATTTTACATCTCCTTGAACAATAAGGGCGGCACCTCAATCCTCTTTCTTTTGTGTCATATGTATTCAGTCTCTCTAGTTCTGGCCAAGGGGTCGGCAATAAGAATGGTCTCCAAGTTGTACTCCAAGTAGGCAGGGTTGGGCGGGTATTTAGTAAAATGCACAGGTCCAAAGGGGGCTCCAGGGGGACGGTATAGTGCCTGATGCAGGTTGGCAGGTTGGTCTCTGGAGAGGGTGGTTGCCTGGTTGTCTAATTGGCCAGAGTTGAGATGAAAGATCACTGAGGCTAGATAAGGTAGGATTTTTTCAAACAAAATATTCATAAAGCTTTATTATCAAAAATAATGATGGGGTCATCCCCATACCACTGGGGTTTTTATACCAGGTGGTTTTGCTTCTTTGCTTTTCACAGACTTCAGGTCTGGGGACAGTTCATTGGCAGGACATGGACCTTGGCTTATGGTTCCGCGGGCAGCAGATCCTAGTTGTGCTTGCTCTGATGAACAGAAGTGGTGATGCTTTGTTCTGCTGCTACTGTTCACCACATCACCTGAGCAGTCAAATTGTATTACTCATTCTGGACTGGAGGCTGAAAGTAGCTGGTGATCATTGGCAGGACTTGCAGAAGGCCTTGTTGTAACCTCCTTTAGGCAAGCTATAACTTCAGTATAGGTCTGGGCCTTTGCTGGCATGCGGTCAATAGCAATCTGATGTCTATTTGGGGAATCCTTTTTAAGAGTCTGGCAGGTCTTGGAGTAACTCAACAACTTGGATCTACAACCTAAAAAGTTGGAAGGATCCCATCCACCTTGGGTGGCTCAATTGTCCTTTGGGGGGTTGGGGGGTTGATTCCAGGGTTTCCAATATTGATTTCAAACTTCCAGTCTTGACACTTGGCAGGCTGCCAGGTTCTTGTTCCTCCTGGTTGGGGAAAGATATATCTGGCAGCCCAGGGTTTGGCCCAACTGGCAGTCTGGATGGCACCTGTCTACTTTGGTCATCACAAGGCTTTTTCTGAGACTGGGGGTTTGATTCCCAGGTTTTCAATACAAGTATTGAAGTGTCATTCATGACAGGAATGATAACTTCTTTATGATCAAATCATTTTTCTTTATTTCTAATGATTTTTTTAAAGTTTGCAAATGTTACACATATCAGTTTTTACTTTTAATTATATTATTGAGAATAAGCCTATAATAAGTGAAAAGTGAAATAGAAATATTGTTTTTATTTTCATGTCGTATATAAAGTTATTTTTTGTTTTTAATACTGTAAATTAAGAGCTTAATGATAAAAATACAGGATTGTCAAATCCTAGGTCCAAAATTTGAATCACATTTGTGGTATGGCATTTATTTAATTAAATTGAATTATTTGTATTTTAATTTGAATATTTCAAATTGCAGGATTTCATAGACACTTTTCAAATTTCAAGTTGAGCTGCTTGTTTCAAGTGAACAAAAGAATTAACTGGGATCATAATTAAATTATTTGAAGCCATTTATTGTTTTAATTAAGTTTACTATGTTTTTTGAGATTGTATGATTTTCAAATCCAACAACCAAATTTCAAATCACACATGAATATCACTAGTAAATTCAAAAATTAATTGCGGGATTTAAAATCCAAATTAAATGTACAGTAAGAAAATAGGACAAATCAATCCAAATCAAGAAGCTTCACTCTGGATAAAATTAAATGAAATTTTCAATTCTGAAACTATGTTTAGACATGAAAATCAAATATCTTGAAAATTGTCTAAACCCAGAAATAGTACAATATTATTTGCTCCAAAAAACTAAAATAACAACCACAATACATAAAGTGCTATATGAGCTATCCCCATGACAACACAGAATTTTTTTAAAATTGTTTGGCCCCTGGCTACACCAGGGGCCAAATAAGCTCTGTTTCATGGAGGAAGGAGAGTTTCAGTACATCCTGATCTATCAGGGTTGACTGATCTGTCTCCTCATCACTAGAGCTATGAACCAAAAATAGATGGGCTGCCACCAGATATGAAACATCTATTATGGGTGCATGTGAAACTCTATCTTCTAATTATAGGATCCCTATTTGTAAGATACCTGAGGCATTAAGGATCATAATTGTTAGCTGATCAAGGAGTTCAAATAATTAAGTGTGAACCATTTGGGATTACTAAAGCAAAACATACCACCACCAAATTTAATAGGACAGAGGAATAAAACATCTGTTTCACCAATAAATGAGACAGAGGACTGCCTGTGCGTTGTGTGAATTACACCAAGCAAAAGACAGACCTCACCAAAGGATGTCAACTTAGTTGGTCTCAACTTAGTCAAGGGATATCCATGCTGAAGAGGAGAAATTAGTAGCCTAGGATATTACCTCATTCTAAACCCACTATTTGGGTTTAAAATTCAACTCTGGGGGTTAAAACTAGCAGCTTGTAAATAATAGGATATCTATTAAGTGTTATCTGCAGTTAGACACTAGTCTGGCTGAAGTCTACTTCATTATAAAAAGCCCTTCCAAGATCACTTGGAAGGCAAACAATTTTCACCAATCAGCATTACTGCTGATTGTATTTTAGTAGTCTCAAGTAGTCAATAAAAGTGTATTATTAATACTTTCCAAATACTGCCAAACCACATCTGCCTAAAGCTAACAGTGTCACGTCAACTGACCACAGGATTTCCCAGACTAATTGGCTCTAGCAATAAGGGACAGAATCCCGCCAGTTGCTACAAATACAACATCAACTGGAAGTACATCTGTCCTCATACAGATCCCTCCTATCAACACATCCAAATACTCTAATAAAAATAATTCTTCTTCCTCAAGAACAAATTTTTTTGACATAGAGGTATAAAAAGAAGACCTTCAAAGTGAAAACTTTAAACAAGAAACATTGGTTTACTGCACTTTGATTTCAGCACTCCAATTTACGCACTTTGCTTTGAGCACTTAGATTTTGTCCTCACCATTCAAATTTTCTTTTTTACCAGTTATTGTAGCTTGACTCAGGGCACTCTGCTTAGCAATGTGTATCTATGCATTGTTATTAAGGATGTTTAATTAAAGTTGATTTTAGAAAATGCTGATAATATAATGTATATATTACAATTTACTATTGTCAAACTGCTTTTTCTGGATTGTGGTCTATTGTTCAGTTTTTGTTGATTATATGCTTGCATTTGATTAGATTGTTTAACCTAAAGTTGCCTTGGTGATAGAAATCAAGTTGTCTCTGCAAACAAAGCTGATCTTGTTAAAAAATTGATTTTCTATCACCAAGGCAACTGTAGATGAAATCATCTAATCAAATACAAGCACATAATCAACAACAAGTAAGTAATAACCACAGTCAAGAAAGCAGTTTGATACAGTAGTTTTAAAAGCTATGGTGACAACCAAAAAATACTTCAGATTTACTTAAAATGATTTCAGATTTAAGCAAACCCCAAGTTGGGCAAGATTCAGGAATCAAATAATCTAAGTATTTTTTGGTGAACTGGTAAAATATCAAACAACAAATAAAATATCACTAACACATAATACAAAATTATATCAAACAGCAAGCGGCTTAGGTCTAACCATAAACAAAATAAACTGGCATATCAAGTGAAATAGATTGATGCTTTTCCAGAATATATTATAATCCAATCAGGATTCATATGAGGCACCAACAGAAGGACTAAAATGAAACAAAATTAGAGCAATCTAGAAGTGAGATTTCATAAACACATAACAAAATAAAGTCACACAACATGTGTAGAATGAGCAGCCTAAAATATAAAAATAACAGTTTAACAGCCAATCAACAGCTATCTAATTTAGGAAAAAGGGTGTTTTATTTATTTTCATGGCTCCTGATTTTTGTAAAATGGTTTTGAAAACTTTCTAAATCTTGACATGAGATTAAAATAAAAATAAAGTCATAAAATAGTTAACTTCTACTTTTAGTGATTTTATCCTAAGATTTTTACAATGTTTTTTACTAGCAATATTTTTGACAACACCTGCAAACAAGCCAGCAGCATCCAAGGCAGCTTCAATGAAGGTGAGGCTCAGGGCGTGGAGGCACCCATTTACACCCAGGTCTTTGATGTGGGTAACAAGGAAACTGACCTGTACTTGTCCCCTGACTCCTATGGTTTTGAATTGTTTGAGAGTCACTTAGCATCTAGCTCTGCCCCCTTTCCCACCCCCACACAATCTGCCAACCAACCAGACAATCAGAATGACATCCCTGATTTAGAACAACAGCCTGCCAACACCCAAACTATCCCTACAGCCAATCAGGATACAGCTCCTGCGTCCCAGAGGACCAAGCAACAAATCATCACTGCCCAAATTCTCAAAGAAATTGTGGCACTGAACCTGCAGGGTCTGTCCTAGGAACAGATTGCAACCCAATTGTAATTTACCCAAGCTAGTCTCATACAGGAATTAAACCACTTAATAAATAAGGGGAATCTGATTGGGACAGCCAAGAAGCCCAAGAAGGCCCCTGAGTCCCAGATCAATAAGGCATACCCAATCATGCACAATCTCCTGCAGCAGGACCCTAAGCTTCCCCTGACCCAGGTCCAGAAGCGGCTTGCACACCATGACATTTGGGTTTCTGAGTGCATGGTGTAGCTCTGGATGCACAGAAAGGTGGCTTTAATTAGGGTTCTTACAAATTTTGCCGGCAACCAATGGGATGGCGCTGAGGATTCCCCATATGACACCACAATCAAATCAACCCTGGTCAGATGCTTGACAAGTCTAACAGATGACATCATGTTTGTCTTGTACTACAAGTTATTGATTGCATTTGATAATTTTGGTGAGCAAGGAAAAGCTGCCGCCAAGAATAGAAGGAAGAAGGTCAAGAAGGGGATGTTCATTGGTGCATTTCTGGCTGTTTCAGCCAAGGGTTTTGTCTACTATTAGACAAACCCTGATTTCATTGATGGGTACTCATATGGCCACATCCTTGGATTGCTTGACTCCTGGGATGGCTGGAATTCCAAGTACCAGGGTTTTTTGAGCCACCAGATGAAGGATAGCTCTACTGCCCTCAAATCAATCCAAGGACACAGGCACCAGGCCTCAGTGTACCCAGCCAGTCACACAGATATCCATCTGGCCAATGTAGTGTTCTTCAACATTGGAGACACACTCCGGGAGCGCCGCCCTCAGGCTTTCAACAACCTCTATCTTGGGGTCCTTGATCACAATTTTCTCTTTGGTCACCAAATGTGGCTGACTTGTTTGCGCAAATGGTTTTCCATGTGAACATGGGCAACCAATCACGTAAGAATAAGCGCCTCCCACCTTGGGCCACTGCCACTTACCAGCCCATCCAGCCAATGATCGATGAGGAATACAACAGGCGTTAAATGGCAGCCATCACCCGCAATCTTCCTGCCTCTACCCCTGCCACCAACACCCCCCACCCGCAAACCCAATCCATCCAATCCCAGACCCCCCAGGCCAGCACTGCCTCTACGCCTCTCTACCACTCTATTCTGCCTAATAGGCATCAGTCTTCCCCTCCCACATAAGCTCCTTGTAACCAAACATTTTGTATTTATATTATTTTTATCCAAAATTTCAATTGTTTTTTTCTCTTTGTTTTTAGTAGATTGTATTATTTATGTTTAGTTTATTTCTATAAATTATGTTTAATATGCTGTGTATCTAGATCCAGAAAACAGTTATTTTTAGCTCTTTACACAGCCCCTTTTGAAAATATAAAAACAATTTGGTGATCAGTTAAATTTAATTTAGAAATTTATATGTTTATTGTGTTTAGAGAAAGTTGTTGCTGATCTGAATTCAAAATCTTAATGATAAACTCTAAGCCAATCAGGAGCTGCTTGAGAAAGTGATTGCTGTTGTAAATTCACTGCCCCTTTTGGCTTTAGACGGCACCATTTTTCCTCAGTGTACCAAGAAGTTGAACCAAAGTAAAGCTAAGCCTCTAAATTCCATGGCTTACTTTGTGCACATTGTTGATGAACGTTTTGTGCTGGCCTAATCTTCCCTAGCCCCACCAACTACACCCAGTCCCCCTATCTAACAGTGAAAGAATTGCTGATTAATTTGGATTGTTATTTGGCCTGGTGTTCCCCCTTTTCAAGACTATTTGGTCCAAAAAATCATTAGGGGACACATCTTCCACTACAAATTTAAATGATTTAGTCCCTTTGTAGGAATACTGTACAGTTGCTGGTCAATCAGGTTCCTTAACAGAAATTATTCCAAAACTCTCCATCTCTCCTGGCAATCAATTGCAAGAATTTTCACCCAGCCAACCAGAGGGTTCCACAACTCCTGGCAACAACATACATCCTATTTACCTCCCTTAATTGGCAAACATGCCCATTTGGGTCCCTGCTTGTCTATTTTTAAAAAATAAAGTCCTTGATTTTATTTAATTTTTATATTTGGGACAACAGCTCTTGGAGTCCTTCTTTAAAATTATTAGTAAAAATTCAAGTTTCTTCTTACCTTGACCTTCTTCCCTGGTTTATTCTGGTGCTTCTGTTGCCTCTAGAACCCCTTTTAGCGTTGTTAATAGTCTGTTTACCTGTTATCACTTTTGCTTTTGAGTTCAAACTTGGATTTCAATTAGTATTCAATATAAAAACTTGCTATATTTGAATTTTTGGTGTTTTTGCTTCAATCTTACTGCCTGAGTGTATATATATTGACGTAAAAGACTCCCCCAACCAAGTTAAAGCCTGCCAAATCACCAAAGGACCTCTCAAGGCCCAAATTTTCTTGTGGTAGCCCCTAGCTTGGTAAATTTTATTTATTACTCTTCTGCAACCCCTGGTTTCTCCTCCAAATTTTCTGAAAATGCTAGAAAATGTTAGTTCCTGTTATCAAATTTGTGGTTTTTATCCTGGTCCCTGCTCTGTTATTGGTTTGGTTCATCTCCCCTGAGTTGTGGACCTGTATCTCCTCCTCTGCCTATTTAGCAGGTGAGAACCCCTCTCACCTGTTGTATTTACTGGATGACCTCCCAGGAAAGGCCCATGGTCTATTCTCCACAGGGGAAAATCTAGCCTGTAGTCTAACCTGCAATGACATGAAGTTTGCCCTCCCCACTGAAGCACTGATAAGTCACTGGCACAAGGTTTCCCATGTGCTCCCTCCTGTAGAAACCATGGGTCTCCCCCTACCAACAACATGCTCCCAACCCCAGAAGTTCCCCTCAGGCGCACATCCTGGCTTATTCTGGACATGCTCTTGATGGGCATGAACGCATACCTTTCCCAAATGTCCCATGTTGGGTTCTTTTGGTCCCCTGTTTGAGCAGCTATCCCAGTCCTGCACTGGGTGGCATCTTGGTGGGTTTTCCTGTTAGGATGGGAGCCAAGCTTAGTTAGTTTAACTCCCTTCTCTCACAGTTGTGACATAAAAGTTCATTCAATAATTCTTTAAATATATGTGTGCTAATTAATCTGATTGGCTGGTTGTTTTGACATTGTGCGCCATTGCCGCTGTGGCAAGTTGTTGGTGCACTAGTGCCCAATCAGCTTCTAGGTTAGCACTAGTTCACCAACAACTTGCCACAGCAGCACTGGCGCACAATGGCAAAACAATCAGGCAATTGGATTAATTAGTGCTCAAACATCAAAAAATTATTGAATGTCCCTTTATGTCACAACAATCACTTTCTCACACAGCTCTTGATTGGCTTAAAGTTTATCATTAAGGTTTTGAATTTAGATCAGCAACAACTTGCTCTAAACACAATAAATATATAAATTTCTAAAATTAAATTTAGCTGATAATCAAATTTTTGTTAATATTTCTACAAGGGGCTGTGTAAAGAGCTAAAAAAATACAGCAATTATGGAAGAAATGTAAAAAACAAAGCAAATAATGCATTTTGAGATGAGCGTAAAACATATACACAATGGGTAAAAAGATGGGATACTGTAGTAAATGGGAAAACAAACAGGGATAAATAAAGAGAAAATAATATCAGAATAACATAGAGTTTGTTGGGATGAAAGCTATAAAAACATATGCAAAGTTTAGCAATAAAAACATACTGTAAATTCAGAACCTGAATGTAAAAATGCGGGATTGTCAAATCCTTGGTCCAAATTTTGAATCACTTTTGCGGGATGACCTTTTTTAATTAAATTGATTTTTTTATTTTTTTGAATTTTTAAAAATGTGGGAACTTGTAGACACTTTTGAAAATTTCAAGTCAAACTGCACATTCCCAATGGACAAAATGAATTAACTGGAATCAGATTTGAAGCGTTCAAATCCATCAGCCATTTTCCTTAAGTTTACTATGTTTTTTGGAATTGCGGGATTGTCAAATCCAAAAACCAAATTTCAAATCACTTTTGAATGCCACTAGTAAACTCAAATATTAATTGCAGGAACTGGAATCCAAATTGAATGCACAGTACATACACTAGAAAACACCAACAAAAATAAAGAAGTCCCACTCTGGATAAAATAAAATAAAAAGTAAAATCTCAACAACCATGTTTAGACATGAAATTAAGTGGAATGTAAAATTATCTAACCCCAGAAAGTATTCTTATTATTCACTTCAAATCACGGATATAGAAATTCTGTTACTATCCAAGTCTAAATCAAGAGAAAATAACTACTCACAAATAAACCAATAAATCCAAATAAATACATATTTAATATAAAATATATTTTATTTTTATTTTTATGGACCATCAATCACATTCCCAACCCGCTCCTGCACCAGCCCGCGTGGCAGCCTGTCCACAAGGGTGTCCCAGAGGGTCTAAGAACAGACCCAGAACCCAACTCAAGGGGAGTCATGCCAACACACAGGCCTCCCAAGATGTCAGTGCCAGCCAACTAACTCCTGCATTTCAAGCCAGGAACAGTTGCCTGAATCCTAGACAGAGGCCACTCTCAAGGCCTGCCACAAAAGTCTCCTATACAAAGGTCATCAGGAATAATGAGGTTACATACACCTCCACTGTGTACCCAGTTGTTGTCTGGCCCCGCACTCTTGATCCAAGAGTTGCTACTTCCTTCCCCCACGTCTTTGACACCACCTACAAGTCATTGGCTACAATCAAGAAGCCATCTGCACCTGTGTCTTATGCCACTATTAACAGCGCCAGTGTGACCAAGCGTGATCCCACCTGTGACAGTCCACATGTTTGGTGGTTTGAAGGCAGGGCTAATGTTGGCCAAGTAAAATTTTGGTTGTTTTTTGCAGGTAGAGGCCTAGTAGGGAATGATGGCTACTAGGGATGGTAAGGCCTAGCTAGTAGGTGTAAAGACTACTAAAGGCAGTTGTTGCCTCCACCCAGAAGAAGATATTGGCTGCTGTGGGCTAGAGTTCTTCACCTAGCAGGGAACTGTGGCTGCAAAAGGGTGAAGAATAAGATAGCTAACAGGAAACTTTGTCTGTTTGAGGTGGAGAAGGTTTTGGACCCCTGGCAGGTAATGTGGGCTGCCAGGGAGGGGAAGAGCTCTGAGGGCTTTATGTACCCTGATACACTTACAGGAGGTCTGTGAGCAAGCATCCTACCTCACAGACTGGTAGGATGTCCTCATTTATGCCCCTATGGGAGCTTTTGGGGAGAACCCAGAGTGAGCATTGGAGGGTATAGATTTGCTTGGAGGTGTCACCAAGGCGGTTTGCTTGGGGAAGCAAGCTGCAGGACTTGGTGTTATCAGGCCTCTGGGAAGTAGAGCTGATTACTCTGCAACTGAAAGCCCAGACTTAATCACCTGGTTGAGTAAAAACCACAACATAGGCTGTGAGGATCTATGGTTGGATGGCCTAAGTGGAATGCTACTTGCAAGGGCCCAGTCAAACGCCAGTTTAATGTAGACTCATGCCTGGGTCTACAGGTTCTGGTAACAAGGACTGAGATAAAGAACCAATGTGGTTCACAGAATAAGCAGAGAAGACTAGTGAGAGGAACTGTTTGATCACAGAAAAGGCTAGTTGAAGGACTGTTGGTTCATATTGAAGTTTGGAACCAAGATAGTTCCTAGTGAGGATAAGTGGAAGGGCTCAAAGATCATGATGCAGAAGTAGCTGGTTATGATAAAGGAGTAGCCAGAGGACTGATAGGCTGTTTAGAGACTGAAAAGGAGCTGTTCTGTGAACTAAGATGGACTGTTTGCTGGTTAAACTGAAGAGCTGGAAGATGTGGTTGAAGAGCTGGCTGAAGAACCCAAAGATGATGGTAAAGAACTAGTGGTCTGGAGAATTGAGCCAAGATTTTGCTGAATTGATTTGCCAAAGTGGGAAAATGTAGAATGTTTTGCCTAGATTTATTATTAAAATCAAAAAGGAATGTGGATAGAAGTTTGGGTAAGATATTTATTTATTAAGTTCCTAGGATAGATGAAGGAATGTTGCTATGAGAGCTTGATACAAAGTTGTTTTGGCGGGACGTTTTCCTTGGATTTTACAAGATTTTTAAATATATGAGGAAAACGTTGAAGAGGTCCAGAAAGAACAGTTTAAATAGTATTTTACTATTTAAATGGGTTTAGGTTGAATGAAGGAAGAACTAGTGCTGGAATAATGGACTGGTTAATGCTTTGGTGCATGAAGAGTTGTTGCTTTGAGCAGTTTGAGCTGTGGAAATTATTTTCCTAGTTGGATCCTGGTGGAACTTCAGAAATGGTCTATTTCTGCGCTCTGCATTCATTGGTTGAGTTCTGGAAGGTTTTCTGATGAAAATGATTGGTTGGAAGCCAGAAGCTTAAAGTATAAGCAAGAAAATAGTGAATTAATACTTTAAGCTTTTGAGAAAGTAAGTATGTAAGCTTAAGTTATTATAGGAAAAAGTGAGCGGCAATTGTTTATGTCAGGGAGCCAACCCTGATTGGCTGGCTTGCTAGCGTCTGGAAACTGGCAGGCCGTGGACTGGGTGGTCAGGGCCCACCAAAGGATTGGTGCTAACTTAATGAGGTAGGACATTGACTTGCCCAGCCACAACCATGAACTGGCAGTGGGGACAATAGTATCTATTACTCCCATGAGAGTTATATATACAATTCCAAAAAGCTTGTTGGTATGGTCCAGTGGGAGCTCGGCAGAGGAGGCAGGCATTGGTTTGGGAGTGACAGGTGGCTCCATGTCTATTTGGTAGGCAGGAAGGAAGTTGTATTTATCTCTGAACAGGTGGGGCTTGGTAATGCACCAAGGGCCTTCTTGGTTGTATCTGGTTCTCTCAGTAGTTCTGGCCAAGGGGCCCTGGGCTATTATGTTGTTGGCAGTGTAGTCCTTGTACTCAGTCTTTAAGGGGTACTCTGTGAAATGGACAGGACCAAAGGGGGCACCTGGCAGGCAGTATGTAGCTGGCAGGCTGGCATGGGGGCAGACAATCTTGGGGTTAACTGGAAGATGGCAAGAATAAAATACAGCAATAGTTGGGGAAACCAATATCTCATAACTTTATTTAAAAATGACAATGGGGGTTGATCTCAGCCTGGAAGGTATTTATACCACACTGCCAGGCTTCACTACCTGGTTGGGTTTTCTGGGCTTGGGCGGGTTGGCATTGGGTGTCTCAGATGGCAGTGTGGTGCTCAGCACTGGCGGTTTGTCACTGGCTGCTTTGGGGTGAGAAGACTTTGAATCCTTCTGTTTATTGATTTGGGTATTGGGTGCCTCTTTGGGTTCAGTGCCTTCCCCGAGACTTTGGGGGAGTTTAGAATAACTTTCAAGGAGAAATTTGTCTATTTCACTGGGCAAACCGCCGGTATCAGGTGTTGGCACCTCAGAGAAATTCCCAGCATCCTGCACTGGCGGTTTGCTTGCAGAGTCCTGTGGGGCAGCTACAGATTTGGGTCCTGGAAGGCTGGCAGCAACTTCATCAATGAGTAGTGATTTATTGCGTTCCCAGCCTATGAGTCTGGCGGCCCGCAAAGGGTTTTGTCCAGGGTTTGACTCTGATTCTGTATTTTGAGATTTAGGAGCATCAAAATTGTCATTCCTGACATCATCCCCTTCTTCCCCCAAAATTTCCCCTTTCAGGGCCTTCTTCTCAAGGTATTGCTGGATGGCCTGTTTGGCATTGGTTAGGTTGCTCAAGGGTTCCCAGGTGCTTTCTTCTGGGATGTAGCCTGACCACTTGACGTATTATGGGGGTCTTATAGTGGACCCAGTTGCCATGGATGTACTCAACTTTGTACTCAATTGAGGGGTCCTTCTGGATTGGTGGGGGGCTTGACTTGATCTTCTGGTGGGGAAGGGAGTTTCTGTCTTTTTTGAACAGTAGGGCACGGTGGAATATGTTATTGATCTTCCACGTGGGGGGTAGGTCTAACTTGAAGGCAACTTCTCTAATGAGCTTGGTGATCTTGTGTGGTCCGCTTCTTTTGTGAGCTAGTTTTCTGCAAGGCACATGCAGGGGCATGTTACAGGAATCCAAATAGACCTCGTCTCCAACTTGGAGGGGTTTACCAGGGGTCTGTTTTTGATCAGCAAAGGCCTTGTATGTCTGTACTTCTTGGTTCAGGCTTGCTAGGCATATAGTTTGGGTGTTGTGGATCTGTTCAATCCAGGCGCATCCAGACGGGTTGGTTTTCTTGTTTTCAATGCTAGGGTCACATGTGGGGTCAAACCCATAGTTGGCTTTGAAAGGGGACATTCCAGTAGATGCATAGTCTTTGCTGTTGTAGGCGTACTGTGCCATGGGTAGCATCTTGGCCCAGTTATCTTGGTTGGTGTTGGCATAGCATTGTAGGTACTGTTCAAGTATTTGGTTCACTTGTTCAGTCTGGCCGTTGGTCTGTGGGTGGTAGGAGGTTGATACGCAGTGCTTTACCCCCAAATCCTTCATCACCTGAGCCCAGTAGTTGGAGGTGAATTGTGGTCCTCTATCAGTGATGATTTCTGCCAGAGTGCCATGTTGGGTTAGGATGCAGTTGTGGAAGTGTCTAGCTGTCTCTGCAGCAGTGCAGTGGGTGGTGGTAGGGACAAAATAGGACATTTTAGTGAATCTATCTACCATGACTAGGATTGCATTGAAAAAATTAGAAGGGGGCAGTTCCACAATATAATCCATTGAAACGGACTGCCAGGGTCCTGCTGGTATGTCTAGTGGTCTTAGCAAGCCTTCAGGTTTGGATCTATGGGGTTTGGTTCTTCCACATGTCTCACAGCCTTTGATGTAGGCAGCCACGTCTTTGTCCAGTTGGGGCCAAGCATAATTCTTCTTGATTCCTTGGATTGTCTTGAGTCTGCCAGGGTGGCCGGTCATCTCTGAGTTGTGATAGTCTATGAGTACTTTGGTCCTTGTTTCACCTTCTGGTACGTAGATCTGGTTGTGTAATAGCAGGGTGGTTCCTTTCAATGAGAATCCCTTCTTGTAGTGTCAGCTATCTGGGTCTGAGGTCAAGTTGGCAATGAGTTCCGCTGAATACTTGTCTAATTTCTGTGCCTCAATTATGCCAGGCTTACAGGCCATGATCTTCATGAACATCAGTTGGATGCCTAGGCTGGCAGGGTTGAGGAGTACATGGGTGTTGTGGTCCTTGGTCTCAGCTGTGGTGGGAATCATATCTGCTCTTCTACTCAGGGCATCAGGTACCACATTCACCTTTCTGGGTTTGTAGTCAATGGTCAAGGTGTATTTGGCCAGTTCTAAGGCCCATCTGGCCTGCCTTTGGTTCAGCTGTCTGGGTTTAAAGAAGTAAACCAGGTTCTTGTGGTTGGTTAGAACTTTTATTGGAAACTCAGCACCACATAAGTACCGGCGCCAATGTTTCAAGGTCTTCATTATAGCAAGCATCTCCTTGTTGTAGATTGGGTAGCTTCCTTTGGCAGGTAGCATCTTCTTGGAGAAATATGCTACAGGACGTAGCATACTATCCCCTCCTTCCTGAAGAAGGACCCCACCCACTGCAAAGTCAGACGTGTTGGTTTCCAGCACAAAAGGCTTGGATGGGTCAGGCATGGCCAGGACGGGGGCAGAGGTGAAGGCAAGTTTCAGGGTTTCAAAGGCGGTGGTGCATTCTGGAGTCCAGGCAAAGGCAACCTTGTAAAAGCACAGGCAGGTCAGGGGCAGAGTGATATGAGAAAATTTTTTGGATGAAATCCCTGCAATAGTTTGCCAGGCCCAAAAAACTTCTCACATCTTTCCTACATTTGGGCATCAGCCAAGACGTTATTGCTTCTACTTTGTCCTGTACCATTGCAAACCTGCCCGTCTTCACTACGTATCCCAGGAATTTAACCTCAGACTAAAAGAATTCACACTTATTGAGCTTAGCGTGTAAATTGGCTTGGGAGAGTTTCTTCAATATGAGGTCCAGGTGGCGCAGGTGTTCCTTGTGAGACTTGCTGTAGATGAGAATGTTGTCCAGATATGCCACACAGAAGCGGTCAATGTATTCCCCTAGGACAGTGTTGATCATCCTTTGGGGGATGCTGGGGGCGTTGCAGAGGCCAAAGGGCATCACCAGGTACTTACACAGCCCATACTGGGTTTTGCAGGCAGTCTTATACTTGTCTCCATCCTTGATTTGGATTTGGTTGAACACATCTCGGAGGTCAATTTTTGAGTACACCTGGGCTCCAGCCAGTACATCACAGAGGTTGTTGGAATTGGGGATGGGATAGTGGTTCTTCACTGTGATGCTGTTCAGTTTTTGGTAATTCACGCATGGGCACATCCCACCATCTTTTTTTCCTACAAACAGCATGGGTGACAAGCAAGGGGCCTTTAATACTCAGATGAAACCCTTTTTTGTCATATCTTCCAGGTATGCTTTCAAGGCTACTTGTTTGCGGTGGTTGCAGCTGTAGATGGGGCTGTGGTGAGGTTGGGTTCCCGGTATCAGGTCTATGATGTGGTTGTATATTGAATGGTTGGGTAGTTTTGTGGCTTCTTCTTTACTAAACACATGGTCCCATTTCTGTAGGGGGATAGGTAGTATTCCAACACTAGGTTCTATCTTTATGGTTAAGAGTTTGTTGGTAGGGGTTTGGCCATGGCTCATGCAAAAGGGAATGGTGTCACAAGATTCAGGCCAACCCAACGTGGCGGCTTGTTTGCAATAGTTCAGGATCAGGCCATGTTTGTCAGACCAGGAGTTGCCCAGTATAAGGGGGGTGGGGTAATCCAGGTAAGAGGATCAGGGACAACGGGTACACATTATGTCCAATTGTCAACAGGAGCTCTTGTTCACACTCATAGCCAGTGTCCAGAGAGCTATTTCCCATGACTACTTGTAGGCTACACTCTGAAGCTATCATGCCTAGTTCCTTTGCCAGGCTGGCGTCAATGAAGCTTTCATCAGCTCCTGTATCAATAAAAGCTTCAATCTGGCGCTTGTTTCCCAATAGTTCTATGGTCATGTGTATGAATTTTTAAGACTTGGAAGAAGTGTTTATTTGTGCCAGTGAGACTGGGGCAGTGTTCTTCTTAGGGCAGGCTCTGGTCAAGTGGCCCACCTTGTGGCAGTGGAAACAGAGTCCTTTGCAATAGTGTTGTTGGAGCTCTTCAGGTGTCATTCCTGTTCTGTTGGGGGTTGGTTCTTGGGTTTAGCGGGTCTGGGAGGGGCCAGCATTCTCTTGGTTCATGCTAAGGCCCTTGCACAGGGGAACCAGATTGTCTAGGCTGAGGGTGGGCGGATGGTGCTTCAACAAGTCCTTCATTGTTAGTTTGACTTCCTTTTGGAAGATGATGGCTGCCAGTTTGTCTTCCAGTTGGGTGTGAGTCTTTAGTTTGAGGAATTTGTCAATGTAAGCTTGGATGGGACAGGCGCCCTGCTGGATTTCCAACAAGGAGTTCAGGGCGTAGTATCTGGTGTTGCGGTCCTCCCCTGTGGCCATCAGTTTGGCTTCAAACTTGGCATATTCTAGGCAAAATTCCACGTCTTCAGTGGTGGCTTCACCAAACCAATCAAGGGCTTCTCCTGATAGCATGGCAGCTACTCCAAGTACCTTTTTGGTGTCACTGGAATAGGATGGGACATTGGCTTGAAAATGTAGTCAGAGCACTGGCATGGCGCAGCAAGCCTCTTTGAGAGTGATTTTTCCCATCTGGGGCATCTCCACTTTGGTGAGGGATTGGTTGACTATCACATTCTGAACCTGAGAGAAAGGTCCTTTGGCAGTTTTGGCAGCGGGATTGGAGTTTTTGGGGTTGTCTGAGGTCACGTTTGTATTCTTCCACACAAAAGAGATCAGGTTCTTGGTCATCAAAAATGTGTAATAAGTGATTATCATTACAAAAAACATACAAGATGCCCCAAGAATAATCATCATCTTTGGGCTCAGGGTACCAGGCTTAAAATTGATTGTCATAATGGCAGGGAACCAACCCTGATTGGCTGGTTTGCTTGCGTCTGGGAACTGGCGGGTTGCAGACTGGGTGGGCAGGGCCCATCAAAGGATTGGTGCTAACTTAATGAGGTAGGACATTAACTTGCCCAGCCACAACCATGAACTGGAAGTGGGGACAATAGTATCTATTACTCCCATGAGAGTTATATATACAATTCCAAAAATCTTGTTGGTATGGTCCAGTGGGAGCTCGGCAGAGGAGGCAGGCATTGGTTTGGGAGTGACAGGTGGCTCCATGTCTATTTGGTAGGCAGGAAGGAAGTTGTATTTATCTCTGAACAGGTGGGGCTTGGTAATGCACCAAGGGCCTTCTTATTTGTATCTAGTTCTCTCAGTAGTTCTGGCCAAGGGGCCCTGGGCTAGTATGTTGTTGGCAGTGTAGTCCTTGTACTCAGTCTTTAAGGGGTACTCTGTGAAATGGACAGGACCAAAGGGGGCATCTGGCAGGCAGTATGTAGCTGGCAGGCTGGCAGGGGGGCAGACAATCTTGGGGTTAACTGGAAGATGGCAAGAATAAAATACAGCAATAGTTGAGGAAACCAATATCTCATAACTTTATTTAAAAATGACAATGGGGGTTCATATCAGCCTGGCAGTTATTTATACCACGCTGCCAGGCTTCACTACCTGGTCAGGTTTTCTGGGCTTGGCCGGGTTGGCATCAGGTGTCTCAGATGGCAGTGTGGCGCTTGGCACTGGCGGTTTGCCACTGGCCACTTTGGGGTGAGAAGACTTTGAATCCTTCTGTTTATTGATTTGGGTATTGGGTGCCTCTTTGGGTTCAGTGCCTTCCCCGGGACTTTGGAGGAGTTCAGAATAACTTTCAGGGAGAAATTTGTCTATTTCACTGGGCAAACCGCCAGTATCAGGCATTGGCACCTCAGAGAATTTCCTGGCATCTTGCACTGGCGGTTCACTTGCAGAGTCCTGCGGGGCAGCTACAGGTTTGGGTCCTGGCGGGCTGGCAGCAACTTCATCAATGAGTAGTGGTTTATTGCATTCCCAGCCTATGAGTCTGGCGGTCTGCAAAGGGTTTTGTCCAGGGTTTGACTCTGATTCTGTATTTTGAGATTTAGGAGCATCCAAATTGTCATTCCTGACAGTTTAGGCTTCTGAAGAAAGTCATTTTGAAGGCGGAACTGTTGGTAAAAGGACACTATAAGAAGCTGGCTGGCTGGAAAGTTACAGGGTATTTTCAGGTCTTTGACAGGGTCTTTCTGAGGCCTTTTGAGTTTCTGCCAAGAGGTTTTTGGAAGCCTTTTGATCACCAGCAGGAGCTTGATTGGACTGATACAAGTGAAATACCAAGGCCACTAAAGATATACAGAGAGCTGAAGCCCAAGTTAACGGAGAAGGAGCCTAAGAATAAGGAGCTGGATCCTAAGCACAGCGCAGAAGTCTGATTCTAAGGCACCAGAGTCCAAGTTTAAGGATCAGGAGTCCAAGTCTAAGGAGCAGAAGTCCAAGATTAAAGTTCAGGAGTCCAGGACCAAGTAAAAGGAGTCCAAGATATTGTTGGAGGACTCCAAGCATTGGCAAATCCATACTGTTTTCTTAACCCCCCAGGCCATATACCAGAAGGTTTCTAAGGGGATCTTCCTTCTGAGAGTGAATAAAAGTACATTTTAACCCCCATACTTATTTCTGAGATACATTTTCCCTTACTGGAGAATTACAATCCCTTCTGGTCAGTCCCTGGCTATGATCCAGGACATACTTTGGGGACTGGTGGACAGCAACCCCACACCACCTTCTATGTGAAGGTCCTCATCCCCTGTGCCAAGCCTGCTAGCCAGGATGCCGCGGTACCTGCCAAGGGCCGGTGTTGGTTGACAGATAATGAGTGTGATGCTTTCCTCAACTACTTGAACAGGTAAATAGCAGTTTGGGATATTGCGTCCCAATTTGGTGTCACAACCAGGTATATTAGCAACATCAACACCAAATATGGCAACACCAGGAAAATTGCCAAATCCACCAAGGCTAAGCGGCAGCCAAAACTCTTGCAGCCTATGCATATTGACGCAATAAAACAGTGGGTAGCCAAGAATTGCCACCTGGACTCACTTGCTGTCCATTCAATGTTGGCCACAGAGTTTGGGCTTTCTGTTTCCAAAACCCTTGTCTATAAAACAATGGTCAAATTGGGCTTCTTGTGGAAGGTACTCAGAGTTTCTCCCTACAATAAGAACAGCAAGAAAACAATTGAAGATTGACACATTTATGCCAAGACTTATCTGGCCCTTAAGGAGACTGACAATGTACAGTTTTTCTACATTAATGAATTGTTGTTTTCCTCCTCACTCAGGTCTAGGCATGGGTGGGTCAAGAAGGGGTCCAAGGATGGCGTAGCCCATTATGCAGCTGTCTGTTTCCAGATCTATTTGATGGTAGCGCTTCTGGGTTCTTGTGGGTTAGACCAATACCAAATGATCAAGGCTTCCCACAATATCAAGACTTTTCTCAATTTTCTCCAAGCTGTCAAGGAGTATCTCTGGATCAATTATTGCAGCACAGCCAACATTGTTGTGTTGGATAATGTTGGGCTCCACAAAGTGGATCTGGTTGTGTCTGAGTTCCTGTCCATCAATAAAAATAGTCATTTGGCCAGCCACCGCCTGGCTGACTGCCCAATGAGACTCCTCTTCCTGCCCTCATATTCTCCATTTCTTAACCCAATTCATGAGGTCTTTGGGTGGATCAAGAATAAGGTCAAAGTGGGGCTTCCACAGGACACTGAAGATCTCTTCAATATCCTTGAGGTTAGTCAATTCACAATGCCACCTGATATGGTGGCAGCTTTTTACAAGCACTCAGAATCCTTCCTCCCCAAAGCCCTGGCCTCTGAGCCAATCAGATAAATGGGCGCTCCAGGCTTTATTTATTTTTATTTCTTTTGTTTTGTTTTTATTAGGACTCAAAAATTATTATTTATATCTAATGATGTGATGTTTGATTGTATTATGGTCATATAAGAATACATAGAAAAGGTAAATAAAATTAATTATACTAGGTAAGAGGACATATATTTTTATTATAATGCACTGAATATTATATTGACTGTTGTGCTAACAAATAAATAGATTAAAAAATATAGAAATATATTAATTTTATTTAAACAATTGTGAATCCTTGTTGGTAATTTGGCTTTTTTAAGCCACAAATTGGACCTTGCAGGTCATCATCTGATCCTTATTATTTCAGTGCCACTATAGTCACACAACACAAAACCCAATGATTTTCATGCATCACTTACTAATTAATACTTAGGATGTGGGTCAATCATATCAAATATATTTATCAAATCATATTGCAAGAGAAAGGCAATTTGAGTTCTAAAATAATCACTTGGTTAGAACAACAGTAGAGCAGGCTGCATGATGCGGATAAACTCAATTTTTGTTGTTTATCTATGTAATAAATGAACCTGTACTCAACAAGATAGTAAATAAAAAAACATTTTTAAATTATTTTTTATTATTTGAGGTGGTTGCAACTATAACTAATGTCTTGTAATATATTTAGATATATTACTATTATAATTTACCTATTAAAAATTAATACAATCTTAAAATATTAAAATATTAATATTTTAATATTTTAATTTTTAAATTTTAATTTTAATATTCTAGTTAAAAAATTAAAAAAATTAAAAAATAAATAAAAGTTAAGTTGCAAGGGAAGATGATTTATTAGGGAATGAAAATTGCAAAGGGGAATGCAATTATTCCAGGGTATTATTCCACAAGATTATATTTTCTGCTAATGCTTCCAATTGGGACCACATACTCTTCTGTATGTGGTGGACAACTCTGGCACCAATTGCTAGAGGAGTGGCGCTCAGCACCCCAGTGGTGGCTGAGCGTCTCATAAAAGACAGTTACAAAAGCAAATTGATGAGGAGTTGGTTCTCTGGAGGTATTGTGTGACTGTATAACAAAGCTAACATAAAACAGTCATATAGGACATGATCTACAATTTGGTAGCCCTGCAGTGTCTTTATTTTATCCAGTGCCAGCCGACAGACGTCCATTTGAAGAGGGACGTACTCCAGCTTCTTCAAATTGACCTTCATAATATAGTGTAGTAATACCCTAAGGTAAACAGCAAGATGCAGTTGCTGTGAGGTATAGATTTCCGCAAATAAGCAGAATTTCTTGTAGATTATAACTAATTCATTTGTATAGGATGTGTTTGAAAAATTGATTAAAGGAGAGTCAGGCATTTTGGAGGCATCTGCAACCCACACCTCTGAAAAAGATATGAATAAAGGTTTCATCTTGTTGACTAAAAATGCATGGCCTGTTTGATTTGATATTGATTTTATTAAATTATTGAATATTGCGGCTTTGATGTTTTCTTGTGGAACTTGAAATTAACTTTTTTTCAGGTTTATTTCATATGTGTTTATAGTTGAAAAAGGAAATTATTCAAGGCATTCAAATATATATTTGTCAAAATTCATGTTGATATTTATTTGGATATCCATCATTCCTTTGAAGTTGATAAATGCGCCTACTTCATAGGCTTCTCTGACCCAAGTTGAGCTTCCTTCTGACTCTTTGAATTCCCTATTCATTGCGTCTTTTGTTGAATATTGATTGATGTTAGTTTGTACTATTTTATTTTTGTGATTTTTATTTATTTGTTTTCTGGGTTTGATTTTTCTTATTTTCTGTGTTGTTTGTGTTTACTCTTGATTTTCATTAGTGAAATTTTCTTTGTTTCTTGAGGCGCTCCTGCTTCTTGACTGTGTTTTGTTTTTTTTCATCTGTTTCCATTTGATTGTTGTAACTGTGCTGTTTTAGCAGAGTTACATGGGGGAAAATATTTAGAAGATAGATAATAACCTTTATTGTGAGATAATGATTATAGGGTTCATGTGAATCAAAGATAACAGGAACATGATTGGTGATCACACGGCTGGATGAAAGAAGGGGGTGGTTTGATCCTGGTAATGAGTCAAGCTCCAAAACAAGGCACCCACCATAAAGGATTGCCATCTGTTCATGTTGTTGTATTTGGCAATTCAAGTTGACTTCCTAGTCTAGCTTCTAGTGACTGGTTGATTGGATTGTGGGTCACAAACCTGCTTGGTTGGACCTTGCTGGCAGGTCAAGCCTGCGGTTTTGACACCCCCCAACTGAAGGTCAGCCTCCTCTGGGGGCAGATTGTCAAGGAGGTTGTCAGGAGCCCGGGCGCCATATTGAACTAGTTGCTGTTCTGTGGCGGGCAGGACAGTTTCTCGTTGTTTCTGTCTTGCTTTGCAGGGTTGTAGGCAATCATGGTATAGGTTCTTGTCTTTCTTAAGTTTTCCAAGCCCTTGCACAAGGTAAGTGTTATTGTTGTTTACCTTCAGGATGATTGCTGGCCCTACTTTCTTGGGTTGTAGTTTGCTTTTGTCAACGTTCATGACCCAAACTTTGTCCCCAACTTCATGTCTATTGCAGATGGGGACAAATGTCTTTTGCAGACGTTTTTTCTCCTTTGCTGTTTGCTCAATGTTAGCCTCCATCACTTGAGGGTCTGGGCGTGGAGGGACTTCACTTGGAATTTCCAGTTTAGGTCCTGTTAATGCTTGAATAATATTTGGCTGTGTGCTGTATACCAGTTCAAACGGACTTTTCCCAGTGGATCTGTTCACTTGGGTTTGACACACAAGTAGTGCATTTGGTAGCTGCTTATACCAGTCTTCAGGTCTCCTGGCAATGAATTTGGCTAAGGCTTGCACAAGGCTATCATTAAGCCGCTCTACGCGTCCATTGGCCTGTGAGTGGTATGGTGTTGTCACAGTGTGCTTGACACCATTTTTGGTGAGGTATACATTGGTGTCTTCAGAGGTCAATTCTTTGCCTCCATTGGTTATCAGGAGTTCTGACTTTCTGAACTTGCTGATCATCTCCTCACCAATAAATTGTTGTATGTTATTACCAGTGTGTGCCTTTACTGCTTGGTCAACTGGCCATCTTGTAGCAAAGTCAATGGTGGTGATGATGTATTTCTTGTCATTGTGTTTTCCTGGCATGGGTCCAAAGATGTCAAGAGCCCATACCTTGAAAGTTAGTTGTGTGCAGATGGGAAGTACTGCCTTTGGCAGGGTTTTGCTTTTGGCAAACTTTTTGCATACCTCACATTGGTCTAGAACTTCTTGAACATTGCAGTATAAGGTTGGCCACCAGGCCTTGTGCTTAAGGAACTCATATAGGTTTTGGCTCTTGGTATGTCCAAGGTCTCTGTGATAGCTTAGGATGATGTCTAGTTGCTGATGTATGGGAATATAGGGAATAGTTGTGCCGTCAGTCATTTTTCTGTGTAGGGTCACATATACGTCATCAAAGAGGTGTTCATTTTTGATGACTGTTTCCTTTGTTATGTCAGTTAGCCAGGGGGAAACCTTTGTCCTTTGTTTGTAGTACTAAGAGAGGTCAGTCTGGGTCAAGCTCATTCTCTCCTCTTGAAGCACAGACATACAGGTGGGACAGGGCATCTGCCATGGCAAGCTTGGCCCCAGGTTTGTACTAGATGAGCATGTTAAATCTCTCCAATAGCTCCATCCACCAGGCTTGGCACCACAACAGATTTGCTTGAGTTTTGAAATAGATGAGTGACTTGTGATTGGTTAATGCTATGAATTCTTCCTGGCGTTCCAGGTAACAGTGCCATTTGACTAGATAGTGTATGATAGCCAACAGTTCTTTATAGTGGATAGGGTATTGATACTCATCATCTGTCAATTTTTTCAATTCACAAGCTATGGGCAGGAAGTCACTGTCCTGGTTTTTGATTTGTAGTACTCCCCCAATGGATGCATCTGAGGCGCCGGTTTCAATTTTGTATTTCCCATCACATTTGGGGTATTATAGGATGGGAGCTGTTGTGAGCTTCTCCATGAGGCGTCTAAAACAGAGGTCACATTGGGGAGTCCACACAAACTTGGACTTGGCGCCAGTTATGGCGGATAGGGGGGCAGTCAAAACACCGCAGTCAGGTATGAAGCAGCGTATATAGGCCATCATCCCCAAGAAGGTGCGGAGTTCCAACTTATCCTTGGGTGGTGGCATCTTACAGATGGCCTGTATCTTTTGACTGCTGGGTTTGATGCCGTCCTTTGAGACTATGTGTCCCAAGAAGGGTAGTTGGATACGGAAGAACTGGCACTTGGAGGGTTTGGCCAACAGTTTGTGTTGTGCCAAGGTAGCAAAGACTGTCTCTAGGTCTTTGTGGTGTTGTTCCACCAAGGGGCTGTAGAAAATAATGCCGTCTAGGTACACTAAGGCGTACTTGCTTATGTGGGGCGCAAACACTTTGTTCATGAAGGTTACAAAGGTGAATGGGGCGTTTGTCATGCCAAAGTTGAGCACCACGCATTTGTAGGAGCCGTATTTTAGTGCAGAAGGCTGTTTTGGGGATGTCTTCCTCTTTAATACAAATCTGATTGTAGCCTGCAGTTAGATCAATATTGGAGAAGACTGTGGCTCCTCCCAAGGCATCAAAGAGGCCGTCAATCAGTGGCAGTGGGTAACAATTCTTAATGGTAACTTTGTTTAGGGCACAGTAGTCTGTGACCAGGCGTAAGGTACTGTCCTTCTTAGCCACAAAGAATACAGCGGCCCCAAAGGGGGACTGTGAGGAGCAGATAAGTCCTTTTTCCAATGCCTCCTTGAGGTAGGCGCGTAAGGTGTTGTCTTCATTTGGGGTCAGCCTGTAGATAGGGCACGCCTTGAGTACAGCCCCTTTGAGTTAGATGGAGTGCTGAATATGCTTTTCAGGGGGCAGCCCGGGTAGCGCTTCCTTGAAGATTTTTGGATGACGGGCCACAATGTCGCGGTCCTGAGGCATGGAGGTATTCTGGTGATCTTTGAAGTGTATGATCTCATATTGGCAGGAGTCCTAGTCAATTGCCTTCAGGTTGTTCTTCTTGTCCTGGGTCTCTGTGATATGTACAAAGACGTGTTTGCGTAGAAGTTGGTCCACAGAGTCAGGGTAGATCTGGTGGCTGACACCTTCATGCTTGATGATCAACACTGAGGTTGCCCAGTCTACGTGAGGATTGTTCTTCTGTAATTTTTCTAGTCCCAGTACAATGTCAAACTTGGGAAAGTCAATGACGGGACCTTGAATGGTGGAGTGGAGGTTTTCAAACATGACAGAGAAGGGGGAAGTTTCCTTTGTCACGGCAATGTGGTGTTTGTCAGCCAGGACCACATTTTTAATCTGTGAAGGATTAGTGGCCAGCTTGAACTTATCCACAAAGCTACTGTTGACCAGGGTTCAATCTGCGACCAAATCCAGGAGTGCTGAGCCTATGTAACTGCAAAAGCGGAAAGGATAGGTCATCAATTTATTGGGATGTCTGGCAATGATGTACAGTACCAGGTCCTCTGAGGGCACCTGGATCATTGGGCATTGGTCCACGTCCTTGGGTTGTTACTCATCATTGGGCAAGTCAGGAGTTGCGTGGGGAGAGCTTGGCTTGCTTAGTGCTCTTCCTGGGCTTTTCCCTCATCTTGGTTATCTTGCGTGGTGGTGACACAGAAATGGGTCCAGTTCAACTGGCCATTGTTTCCATTTCCCTGTCCATTTGAACCCTTGGGCTTGTGGTTGGTGTTGTTCCCATTGCCTCCAGGAGGTGGTCAAAAGGAGCGCCCGCCTGGATGGGAATCCTTGGGTCTTTCTTGTTTCTCAGTTTGTCCCTTATGCAGTGTGTTGGATGTTTGCTCTGCTTTCTCTGCTTCACAGTACAACCTTTGCAGGTTGGTCACCTGATCCAGGTTCACATGCCTCATCACATGCAACTTAAGAGCGTTGTAGTTCATGAGATGTGTGGCTGGGGTGTCAAAGGCCATGCCAGACGGTGCACAAAGACAGAGTTCCTTGTAGGCGCGGGTGAGTTCCTTCACAGTGCCTGTCTGGGTTAGGTTCTTTACTTGGCGTATGATCATGAGCGCTGTATCTTTAAGCACAAATCTTGCCAGGAAGTCTTATTTAAAGGTATCCCAATTTTTGTTGGTGTGCTCTTTGTGCCACTTGTTGCACCAGGTGCCAGCGTCATGGGTCAGGCGGATGGAAATTTCTGCAATCCAAAACTGTTGTGGGCATTCCATCTGATCCAGCTTGCTCTGGGCAGACTAAATCCATGCGGCAGTGTTGTTGTTGTTGGCCCCGGCAAAAGGTTCCAAGGCAGCGCTCTGTAGTCTTTGAGCTACATATGTGGGCATAGTGGTTTTGTTGGCTGGTTGCGGCATCAAGGAGTGAGCCTGAAAGAAACCTTGTACAAGCATGGTGTTGAAGGCAGGTAGCAAGATTACAGAGTTCTGGTACAGGACAAAGCCATCAGGTATGGCGGTACCAGGGGTGTACGGAGTCCAGTCAGGCGGGAGACCAGACATAATTCTGTTGAGGATTTGTTGGCCGCAGCGTGTGCGGGCAACAGGCAGAATTTTTCAAGATAAGGTAGGATGGAGAACCTACCTGTGCTATCAATGTTGTGACTGTGCTATTTTAGCAGAGTTACATGGGGAAAAATATTTAGAAGCTAGATAATAATCTTTATTGAGAGATAGTGATTATATAGTCAATATGAATCAATGATAACAGGAACATGATTGTGTTGATCACACAGCTGGATGGCAAAGGGGGTGGCTTGATCCTGGTAATGAGTCAAGTGCTAAAACAAGGTATCCACCATAAGAGATCATCATTGGTTCATGTTGTTGGATTTGGTAATTTGAGTGGACTTCCTAGTCTGGCTTTGAGTGACTGGGTAATTGGATTGCAGGTCACAAATCTGCTTGGTTGGAACCTTGCTGGCGGGTTGAGCCTGCAGTTTTGACATGATTATTTCCCTCTTCATTTGTGTTCTTTTCCTTTGGGATTTCATTTCCTTCTATCAGTTTGATTTTCTTTTTGTTTTCTTTGGCCCCTTGCCAGAACTCCCACAAATTGTAGGCTGCGTTGTTGAACTTCAGAATTGATAGGATTGTTCCCTATAGATTGAGCAACGCTTCTTTGTTTTTTTTGTCTATAATATTTCCTATTTTATTCAGAGCATCTTATTTTGACTGGATTAGTGGCTGGCCCTTGTTACCCAGCTTTCCTGTTACTATTTCCCTGATATTTTTTTATATTTCAACAACCTTTTGCAGGTGTGCTTTTAATTTGTTTATCAAGTTATAGATATTTGGCATTTTGTTTGAATTACATCAAAAAACTGGTTTTATAGTACTACCTTCAACACATGAATATTTTTCATCATCAAAATATATTAAAGCAATATTTATATTTATGGTCTTTAATTTATTATTGATAACAAAAAATATGTATGCTGATAATTTTAAGTTATTCATAAAATGTACAACATTGTATTAATTATGAGAATGTCAATAATGTAAAAAGAATATGTTATTGATTATAAATCAAAAGAAATAATATTGACTTCAATAAGCTGTCACAAAGAAAAGTTTTATTTTACTGATCAAAGAACAAGAAGGGGAGGTAATGGTGGAATGAACATTGCCTTCATCTGCGCCTGTGAAAGGGACGGCATCAGAGATAGTGGGGAAGGAATGGGCAGTGGTTTGGGAGTTAGGGTTGGAAGGTGGGTGGCTTGATCTTGATGGGGTGGGACCAACAGGTATGCCCCGCAGCCCTGATTTCTTGGGTTGCCCATTCCTGCTGCTCCATCTTGGCACTCAGTACAACTGTCTACACAGCGTTTTGGGTAGCCCACTCCTCTAGCATGACCTTGAGCTCTGTCTGGTAGGCATTACCATCTGCTGTGTTTGAAAATGTGGAGTAATGATTGACACCTAATGGGGAAACTGCCAACAAACCCCCAACAAATTGATACAAGATTGGCCTGTGCTTGTATACATCAGACTGGATTTGCTTTTCCCCAAAGTATTGAATACTTGCCAAAATCTTGGCATATGACAGGAAGATTATGTCATTACGGGCCCTCATTGCCCTCCCTTTGATAAAATTGATGATGGCAGAATCATAGGGGTCAGTGTCCACCAAAATGGGGCCACTGAGAGCCTGATTGGATAAGAGTCTGGCGGCAATCACAACTCTGTGCATCCACAAATTCACTGTTCTCTTATTGATGAAAATGCCGTGGAGTCCCAGTTGGAGACAGACCTGGACCAGGGGCATCCGCGGGTCACACTCCATAATAGCCATCATGAGGGGGTGGGCTTTTTCACCTTCAGTCAAAGAATGAGCACCAGTTGGGGTCTTCTTGGTAGGGGACCACAGTTGGCGTGGGCTTTCAGGGTTGCAGCCCCAGTGGACTTTGCAAACCCCATTGCGGCTGCAATTTCCCCAAAAGACATAAACATCCCTTGCTTTTCAATAATTTTGAGAACAATCTCTGGAGGATCAATTTTCTTCTGCGTCTTGCAGGCTGATTGGCTGGGGGAGGGATGTGTCCATCTTGGGAACTGGTCAATGCAATCTGATTGGCTGTTTTGGGATTTGGGGCTCTCTGGGTGTCCCCATGGCTCAAATGGCTGGTTCCGGATGTCATTGTTGATACAGGATTTGTATTGGCAGCTGCCTGTGCATGATGGGCAAACAGGGCCATGCTGGAAATTACAGGAGAAAGAAAACACTCCTGGGTAGGGCTTGAGGAGGGGCCTGCGGGTTGGGAGTGGCCATAGACAGAGGCTTAACTGTTAAGAGACCCAGTGTAGCCCTGCATAATCTTGTCAAGGCCAGGAAAAAGCCTGTTTATTTGGTTGTTATTAAAAGAAGTCATAACTAATTTATTATTAAAAAATTTAACTCAAGAAGAGGAATGTATATTTTAGTCAATTTTTTTGTTAAATATGGTAAGTTGCTGAATAGTAGGATCTAAATTTTAGCCGTCCTAAACTGGAATAGGGTGATTTTTGAGAATGCCTGTGCTTCCTAAAAGAATCAGCACATATCCACTCTAGATCCTTTAACATCCTTTTTGAGACACCCATAAATTATATTTATTTCAAATTCACTCATTTTTGATTTGAAATTTGGTTTTTGGATTTGACAATCCCGCAATTTCAGATTTGTTAATTTTTACATGATGTCTATGATTTGTTTGAAATACAGGAAATCTCAAATTGTACATTAGAATCCTGCATTTGTTTGCTGAATTTTGTCTTTTATTAGTTGAGTTATCTGCCCAGGGGATTCAAAAATTGCCAATTTAAATAAATAAAAATCAAGTTAAATGGTTGATTTAATTAGATGTTTTCTTTTTCACTCAGCTAAGTTGCTCACAAGTGTGATTCAAAATTTAGACCAAGGATTTGACAATCCTGCATTTTTACGTTCAGGTTCTGAATTTACAGTATCAGAGAACTTGAAAAGCTTTTAAAGGATATGGACTCAGTAATCACTGAGATCAAGGAAATTGATTGCAAGTTCAAGGCAAAGGTCAAGTCCGCCGCCCTTACAGGAAACAAAATCAACAAGGTGTCTGCCAAGGCACTTATGGCCAAGATGACAGACACCCCCAAAAAACAATTGAGAATGCTTTAAATGTTTGAAAGACTGTGATGGAGGGCTTACAGTTCAAGGCCTATGCCATCTCTGCGCCGCTTGTTTGGGTTAATGACCCTGAGATGTATGCACATCTCAAGCCTGCCAAGTGCGCCAGAACAGTGGACATCAAGATGCCTGCGCAACTGGATGAGCCAAAGGTGTCCAAGTTGGCCAATAATGCAGGGGGAAATCACAGAAGAAGGTAACCTAATAAAAAATAATTTCATAATACTTACCTGTTTTTAGAAGTCATAGATAATGTTGTGCGCCAAGTCCTGGTCCTGTACGTCCCTGCCATGTTCTATGCAAACTACGCCAATCATATGGCTAGGCAGCTGGCCCTTTCACCTCCTGCAGTCTACAAACTTGAGAGCTAAATACATGGTTCCTTCCCAATGTTGCAGGATGCGCTCATGGGGCTTTTGCATGGAAAAGAAGTATCTGAGTGGGCAGTTACTGCCTACAAAGATGCCCAGTTGGTCTGCCTGGACCAGTTTCCCTTGGTGGAGTTTACTGTGTAAACTTCATTGAGCTTGTTTGGGACGTCCTGGAAACACTCTCATTCAAGAATATACTGGAGATGGGCCAGGCCCATGTGGCTGCTTGCTTTTGCTTCCTGGTGGAGCACACCCTCTCTTACCTCTTGGAGAACTTTGGGCGTGTGGTGGGTAAATTGGCTGTTGCAAATGCAACAGCTGTCAAGAAGACCAAAATCCTCCTTGCTGACTTTGGGCTGGTCTGGAGTGCTGATGAGATAGGGGTTCTGCAGCCATAGAGCTGACCTTTGCTAAAACCAAACATGAGAAGAAAATAAGTGCAGTATTCAACAAACTTTGCAACTTCCTGGAGGCCTTTGCTGGGTAAAGACACCATCTTGTTATTTACCTGCACTACCTGTTATACTTTGAGATAGGTATCAAAGTTAAAGACCTGGAAAGGTTTCTTCTTGGGATTGACAAGGCCAGGCTCTCTCTCAATGGGAAGAAGGTCCCACATGGCTATAACTTGGTTGACCATGTGATCCTGGACGCCCTGGTCCTGGCTGGAATTTATGGGTTTACAGTCCTGCCTGAAAAGTTGCTGCTTCACTCCCACCTCACAATCCTTCCTTTTACAAGTTGCCAAGAATATTTCAACCAGAGTGTATCCACTGTCTACGGTGTGGCAGTAGAGGTGGTGTGCCACCTCCATCACCAGGTGTGTTCATACTTCCAAACCAATTATTGGCACCCTCAATAAAATCTCTTCCACAATTAAAATATATTACAATTTTAATTTTACTTTAATATTATAATTAATTTTTAAACAATTTTTATCTCAGTGATCTATTACTAAGACAAAAATATCTCAAAGCAGATATTTATACAGTAATAATAATATTTATTAATAAAAATCAACATATACCTTGATAGCTTAAATTTTACATTCTTAATTACCTTTATATAATTATGTGTCAGTAGCAACATGGACATATATTTATTATACTTTAATATTAAGTGTTTGGGATTTCTATCACAAAATAAAAAAATAAAAAATAAATTGTAATACAAAAATTAATTATCTGCATCAGTGGTGCTATTCTATGTGATTGCATGCTTGGAAACTTCTAAATATAAAATGATAATCTATAAATTTAAAAAAATAAAATAAAGAATATAAAAATAATCTGAATTTGTAAGCCATTTAGTTGATTGGCTGTTTGGCAAGGCACACAGGGATGAATAAATCAGCATGGCAATAAAACTTGTCCTTGGTCTCTGCCAGAAGGGTTTGGATCCCATCCTGCAACAAATCAAACAGGTTCTTGGTCCCAGTTGGTGTCCCCTGCTTAAAAACTTGCTTGAGCCACCCAAAGACCTCTTTTATTGGGTTTAGGAATGGGGAATAGGTGGGGAGGAATAGAAGACGCAAATTTTATGTGGCCATTTGTTGGGGCCAACTGCAATGCTGGTGTCAATAGTTGGAAATTCCTCGAGAATATCTGCTACCTTATGAGGTCTGACATTATCCAGCACAATAACATTGGTGAAGCCCGGGCTTGTGCCCCTCAGGTGCTCCTGGACCAATTGGAGGAATTATAGGAAGGTCCTAATATTGTGAGATCTCAATATCATTTAGTATATCTCAATCCTGTTTGGACCAAGGAGAGCCACCATTGAATAGGCTGTGGTGCAGACTGCAGCACGCCAAGCTACTCTGTCTTTTGAACCTTTCTGGTCATAGCCATATTCATTTCACATAGAAGGAGAGAATGCAGATTTGTTGATGTAGTAGAATTTGACTGTTCATTTCTCTTTGAGGGCAGTGTACGCCTCTGTATATTTTTTCTGGACATCAATGTTGGAAGGGCTATTGCAATTTTATGGAGATACCCCAAGTTTTTTCCATAAAAACTGCAGACCCTTTACTAAATGATAATAAAAGGAAATGGAAGCCTTGACTCCAAAAGTGGACTTAATCATTGACTGTATATTTTTTAGTTGGAGATGGCAGTCTTGGTTTATCCACTAGTGGATTGCCCATTTGTGCTCCTTGGTGAGCATGATGGAAACACGTAAGGATTTCTCCACGGCAAGAACTCAGCCAGTAGCAATGAATGTGTTGAATACTTTCCTGGCATATTTGGAATCCACCTCAACAAGGGCCGTAGACTTCTTGTAGTCACCTGATTCCTGCATCAGCTTAAGCAGGATGATGCGTTTGATGTTGGGGATGAGCTTTTGGGCAGGCTTTTTAGCAGTGTGGATTGACTTGCTGGCATTGGGCACAACACAGGGCATAGGTACCTTGGTATAGAAGGCTGCAACCTTTTTCAACACCAGCTGTCCCTCATTGGTTTGATAGAACTGGGGCTCCTTGTCATCCTCCTGATTGTCATCACTGACGTTGGGCTTGTAGCTAGTATCAAGTACAGGCTTCACCTTCTCCAGCATGGCTGACGGGACTGACTCTTGCCAGTACGCAACGTCAAACACATATGAAATATTTGTACCTCCTTGTTTCTAACTGTTTTTTTTGTGGTAACCTTGGTGGGCTTCTGGGTCAGCTTGGGGACCCAAGGGTTTATGCTCTGCACCCTAGCAGCTTGTGCTCCTTGAACCAGCTGTGTCAGTGCAGCATCACTATGGAACTCTCCTCCCCCGCCTCCCTCCTGAGTAGGCACTTGTGTTGCACTAAGTCTATTCTTTGACCTGCGGGAGCAACTGCAACTGCAGATCACAACAGGTGCAATGGTAGTCTGTTGCTGTGTTCCTTCCATTTTGAGAATTTAATAAAATATTAAATAAAACTTAATTAAGTTACTCCCTATTTTTAATTTTTGCTTTTATCTGTTTATGGATATTCAATTAATATTTTTTCCCACCCAATATCCCAATTATAGATTTTTTATTTCTTAGTTAGTTGTTTTTGGTTTTACAACGCCCATTTTAGAATACCCAAAATAATTTCCACCCATTTTCCCAGATTTTACGCCAAATTAAGCACCAAACACAATATTTTTAAAATTTAATGTTTCAGATCTTGTGTATTATTTTAGATACCTTGGTATTATTCTTGATTACAATACATTGCACACAACAATTGAGTGGATCTGTTTACATATTGAGTTGCTATTGTGCTTTTTTGGATTGAGTTTTGCCTCACCGTGCTTGAGTGTATTCTGCAACCAATTTACATAGTAAACATGTGCACACCAAAGGTCAACTCACACCATTTTGTTTGTGAATCCATGTATTTTGGTTTTATTTTGAATAGTTTTGTTTGGCGTGTGAGCACTTTGTTGCTGGCTTGACCCATTTCATCCATTAACGCCAAAAAACCCTGTTAACAGAGTGAATATTTTACACTGATAGTTGGAATTTGCTTAAATCTGAAATCATTTTGTTTAAGTCTGAAGTGTTTTTGGTTGTTGCCAAAGCTTTTAAAACTACTGTAATACTGCATGTATTTAGATTTATGCTTGCTTTTTGTTTATGCTTGGAATATGCAATTTTAATTTCAAATAGATATAATGAAAGTTATCTATTAAGAAAGTGTTTTAAAATAGAAAATTAAATTAAACATATGATAAGTATTCCCAGCCTAAAAATACAGTAAACTATATTGAACTGACTTATTAAATTCAACTTTATATCTGTCCTTGGGCAGGGAACTACCTATCATTGGATAAGCATCAGGTGATTGTGGTACTGATTTCTGGGTTGTGGGGCAAATCAGAGCCATAATTTCATTTTTTACCTGCATGATTGATGAGAAATAAAATGATAACAACAAGCTCATGTATTCAGAGCTGTGCAGTGCGGGAGATAATGAAGATGCTGTAGAGCCCAAGTAGGCATCTGACCTCAGTCATTTGGAGGTATGAGTCTCATTGGAGGAGGTTAAGCATGGCAGTATAGGCATTCTTGAGCTGGAAATCTGTTAGCTTCTTTGGCTTCTTAGCAAGTTTTGTGCTGCCTCTCTTGATGAGGGGCCCAAACTCTTGTCTGGCCACCGCCTCAGTAAATTCTAGCCACTGAAAGTTTCTGCAAAGATCATGCCACCCTAGTTAAGATTCATTATATCCTCAACAACTTTTTTGGTTAAAAGTTATTGCTTGAGAGTCATACTTGCCATAATGGTACCCATACTAGTTTTGGATTGATTTGATTGGCTTTAATTGCCCCAGAATTATCAAATTAAGATGAAGAGAGACACAGTTACCTGGGTTTTCACATGTGGCTCAGGCTGAGGTTGGGCCTGGTCTTGGGATACCTCCTATAGGTTGTCAAAAAAACCTGGTGCTGAGCCTGGAAAAACATAGAGCTCATCCTCTTTATGACTTAAGTTAAGGTGTTAGGTGTAATTAGGGCCCATAGTAGCTGTATTTCCTAGATCAGAAACCTGGGCTTGTTGCTGCTCCTGGTACTTCTCCTCTACAATATAAAAGTTGTTATCACTAGTATAAACCATTTTAAAACAGTAATTGAGATTCTATCAAAACAGAAAACCAAAAAATTCCAGATTATTAGCTTTATTAAAATGTGTACTCTTATTTGAGATACTCTCTCATACATATGCAGCCAAATTTAGAAGCATGTAAATTGAAAATAATGCTGTGGTTTTCTGAATAAATTTTTGAGGTACATTATTGGAAGACCCTAAACTATTTTGAGTCATGAAAACAATCCAGACTGTCAAAAAATGTGTTTTGTGTTTGAAAATATTACTTTTGTGACTGGCTCTATTTTGTTTTCTGATTGTAGCATCTTTGTTACCTGGCCAATATATCAGTTGATGTGGATTGCTTCAGAATGTGACTCATTGAATTCTGTTTTAAATATGGGCTACTTTCATTGGCTGTCTCAGTTTTGGGATTGTGTATTTGATTTTAATTTTGTTGTGTTTGACTATTTTTTAATCTGGACCTAGATAAATGGTACAATAGTTTTCAACCCTGTTGAGATAAATGTATGTTATTCAGTTTAGAATGCATGAACTCAGTCTAAAAACGGAATCAAAAATCAAAGAATTTATATTAAATTACAATAGATTTGGATCCACTTTGATTTTGTTTTTAGACTGAGTTCATGTGTTCTAAACTGAATAACATACATTTATCTCAGCAGGTTTGAAAACAACTGTACTTTTGTTGAATATAATTGACTTCCAAGTGGAACCAGTTGCCTTTTGTTTTGGACTTGACTGATCTTAGTTTTGATATGATATATTTTCATCTATCTCAGCAGGTTGTAAAACTACTGTTTTTATTCAAATTTAATTTGATGATATATATTTTTTGGATTTTATTTATTTGTTACTAAGTTAAAATATTGGGATGGGATTTCACGGTGACTGGATTGTCAAATTTGGGTTGAGCAACTCTTTAATGTCAGCATAGGAGAGGCTACTTTCTATTTCAAGCAAAACCTGTGGTTTATCAGCATGTTAAAAGATGAAATTATAAAGTAAATATTGGTTTTAATAAAAGGTTTTAAAGGTAGGCTAATGGTTAATCCGACTGCCTTATCTGATAAGGTGGGTAGCATCGCATCGACTTGAGCAGTGATAGGCATTTCAAATTTATCGGGGACTACTTGTTTGACGTATCATCTGATTTAAGGTTGATTGCGATAAGTTCCCATGAAACTACGATAGACCTTGACCAATCAATGCTCTTCGCTGAATTCAAAGCGCCAATAGGGGCGCAGTATTCTTATTTGTGATAAAGAAGTATGAAATTCGAACTCACGAGATAGACACGCAGGACCAAAGTATTTTAAAACTTAGTTCCCATGAACAAGTTTGTGACTTGTAGTCTCTGCTTCCTTTTCACTAAAAGGTAATCTTGGCAATATTCCCACTCTGTCGATATTTAATGTATATGCCCTTCAATATTTGTCCAAGTAATCTTGGTGCCTTTCGTTATTTTCGCTTTAGCGTGGAATGTTTAGTGTGTAATTTTTTACATAAGTGCTAGAGTTCAATTTTTAACCATTATTGTAGATCTTGCCAGAGATAACACGTATGTTTTCACTTACCAGAACCGCCATATCCAAGGCTTTTGGATCTAAGGTATATAATTGCGTTCATTTGTAGTGTCATATGCTTTTATAATATTGTATTATATTGGATTTTTCTTTATTTATCTCAAAGCTTTAAACGATTTACATTTTATTGTTTTAGGCTACTCGTCAGTTTAGCACGAGCTTCAAAGCCTTTCAAACTGTAAAGGTCAATCTTCCTGAAACTAGCTTCGAGACCTATCAACTCGAAAAGGGCCCCGAAAATGTCTTTGACATTGACAGCTCTGAGCTTATGCGTCTTTACCGCGAAATGGTAACAATTCGCCGTATGGAGATGGCTGCCGATGGTCTTTACAAGTCTAAGATGATCCGCGGCTTCTGCCATCTTTGTACTGGGCAGGTATTTGATGTGCTAAACTTCTATTAATATTATCTAGGAAGCAGTTGCTTCTGGCATGGAGTCTGCCATTACTAAAGAAGATAACATTATCACTGCCTACCGCTGCCACGGATATACTCATGCTCGTGGCGGGTCCATTAAATCAGTCCTCTCTGAATTGCTTGGTAAGCAAAAACAAAGATGTATACTCATTATCAGGTCGCCGCGATGGTATTTCTCACGGCAAAGGTGGTTCTATGCACATGTTTGCCAAGGGCTTCTTCGGTGGCAACGGTATCGTTGGTGCTCAAGTCCCTGTCGGGGCTGGTATTGCCTTTGCCCAATGGTATAAAGGGCAAAACAACGTAACCTTTGCATTGTATGGCGATGGTGCTTCCAACCAAGGGCAGGTCTTTGAGGCCTACAATATGGCTAAGCTGTGGAATCTTCCTGCCATCTTTGTGTGCGAGAACAACAAATACGGAATGGGAACATCTGCTAATCGATCATCCGCTTCAACCAATTACTTCACTCGTGGTGACTACATCCCAGGCATCCGTGTAAATGGGATGGATGTTTTGGCTGTCCGCCAGGCATGTGCCTTTGCTAAAGAATATTCTTCCAACGGCAATGGACCTCTTGTTTTGGAAATGGTTACCTATCGTTATGGTGGTCACTCCATGTCTGATCCCGGGACTACCTACCGCACCCGCGAAGAGATTCAGAACATGCGTTCAGCCAATGATCCCATCCAAGGTTTGAAGCATGTCATCCTCAACTTGGGTGTATCAGACGAGAACTCTCTCAAGCAGATTGATAAAGAAGCTCGTGCTGTCGTTGATGAGGCGACTAAGGAAGCCAAGGCCTCCCCTGAACCCGAGCTTAAAGATTTCTGGGTTGATGTTTACGCTCCTGGAACCGAGCCTCCTTTCCTCCGTGGTCGCGAGCCCCAGGAGGTTCATTATTACAACTGAACCTTTATTTTCAAACCTAAATTTCCTAATCCTCCCCTTAAACCCTAAAGGATTTTATAATACCCCCTTTTTAGCATGTTCTTCTGACTGTATACCTCTGAACTGCGGTCTTGGCTGTGACTTCTTTGTTTTGATTGCAATTTTTCAAATCACATTATCGGCAGGATGTATATGTTTAAATCAGGAAGAATTGATGAAAGTTACTCCTAGATTGTTTTATATTCCATGCTTCATAATCACTGCTTAAGTTTGACTCTTATCTTGGTCTCCTGTCAGAGTGAAGTATAGATAGAGCTCATTGTAAAAAAAAAGAACGTGAATTTTCTTCTAAAAGAGTACAGTAATTTTCAAACCTGTTGAGATAAATGAAAAATCTCAGTCTAAAAAAACAAATCAGTCTAAAAACAAAATTGAAAATCAAGGAATCTAATTAAATTGTTATAGATTTGGATTCTCTCTATTTTATTTTAAGCTGAGCCAATTCCACTTACAAATGAGTTGATTTTGCTTAGCACCACACCTCTTTGAAAACTATTGTACCTATCTTGTTTCTGAAAACGTTATTTTTGACACACAGTAAAGTATACAATTATAAATCCATATTTTCAACACTTTGAAAATTGAAACTAAAAGCCAAAATAAAACTAAAAATACCTTAAAGGTAAAAAATATATTGTAAAAAGCAGCAAAAAGATAAGTAATATATCATAGATAAAACTCAGGGCCTTGGATATTTTTTCAAGATAATTTTTCACTGTTTCTGCAGCATATCCAGAATTGACCAGCTATATATTGTCAAGTATATACTTGGGAGTATATAAATTGAGAAGAGAATGATAATTTTCTTATGAAGATAGAATATTATTTAGTACAGTAGTTTTCAAACCTGTTGAGATAAACAAAAACTGTTCAGTTCAGTACAAATTGGTTCAGTATCAACAAATTTTAACTGGAACCAGTTGAAGGATAATTTACTCAATAAAACTTGCATTTATTTAGGTCCAGATTACAGAAATAGCCAATCATATAACAAAAATTAAGTCAAATACCAAACCCCAAAAATGAGATAGTAAATGAAAGTAACCAATGTTCATAAAAAACACAAACCAGTCACATTCTGAAGTAATCTACATCAAATGTGATAGTGATTGTGTAATAAAACAATACAAACAGAGAACACATGAGGTTCAGTGTCATGAATGATATTTCAATGCTTGTATTGAAAACCTGGGAATCAAACCCCAGGTCTCAGAAAAAGCCTTGTTACAACCAGGATAGACTGGAGTCAGCAAGACTGCCAATTGGGCCAAACCCTGGATTGCCAGAGATATCTTGCCCCAACCAGGAGAAACAGAAACCTGCCAACCCACCAAGTGTCAAGACTGAAGGTTTGAAATCAACATTGGGAACCCTGGAATTTAACCCTGACCCTCCAGAAGCTACTTGAGTCACACAAAATGGTCGGAAACCCGCCAACTTGCTAAGTTGCAGACCCGAGTTGTTAAATTACTCTGAGACCCACCAGACTCTTAAAGACAATTCCCCAAATAGACATCAGATTGCTATTAACCATGTGCCGCCAAAAACCCAGACCTATGCTGAAGCTGAAGCTTGCCTAAAAGAGGTTACAACAAGGCCTCCTGCCAGTCCTACCAATGATCACCAGCTAATGCCAGCCTCCAGTCCAGAATGGGTAATACAATTTGACTGCTCAGGTGATGTGGTGAACAGTAGCGGCGGACAAAGCATCACCACTTCTGTTCACCAGAGCAAGCTTAACTAGGATCAGTTGCCTGCAAAACCAGAAGCCAAGGACCAAGCCCTGCCAGTGAACTGTCCCCAGACCTGAAGTCTGTGAAAAGCAAAGAAGCAAAACCACCTGGTATAAAAACCCCAGCAGTATGGGGATGACCCCATCATCATTTTTGATAATAAAGTTTTATGAACCTTTGGTTTGAACAGAATCTACCTTATCTAGTCTTGGTGATATTTCATCTCAACTCCAGCCAAGTAGACAATCAGGCAACCGCCCTCTCCAGAGACCAACCTGCCGGCCTGCATCAGGCACTATACTGTCCCCCTGGAGTCCCCTTTGGACCTGTGCATTTTACCAAATACCTGCCCAACCCCGCCTACTTGGAGTACAACTTGGAGACCATTCTCATTGCCGACCCCTTGGCCAGAACTAGAGAGACTGAATACATATGACACAAAAGAAAGAGGATTGAGGTGCCGCCCTTATTGTTCAAGGAGAAGTAAAATTATCTACCAGCATACTTTGCCCTCATGACTCCGCCTTTAACACCGCGGCCTAACTGCCCAATGGATCCCCCCACTGCAACTGAGACCACCTCCACTCAACTGTTTGGAGTACTCTACATTACTTTGATGGGAATGATAGACATTATGGTGCCCAACTCCAGGCCCTGATCCTTGCTTGGGTGATCTGTATCCTATATTATCAAGTTAGCACCCATTTTATGGTGGGCATTACCCACTGGCCTGGCTTAACTCCGTCCCAAGTCAACCAATGCCTCTACCTATGCCTGGCTTCCTGATATTCAGTCACAAAAATGATGTTTTTAAACACAAAACAGCTCATTTTTTGACAATCTTGTTTATTTTTGGGACTCAAAATAGAAATAGTGGCTTTCAAGAGTGGATTCACCAAAATCTATTCAGGAAGCTACAGCATTATATTCAATGTATGTGCCTCTAAATTTGACCATTTATGTCTGAGAAAATGTCTCAAATAGGACCACACACTTAAATAAAATTAATACTTTGAACATACTTTGCTCTCCTGTTTTAATAGAATTTTTATTAATTTTTTTGTTTAAGATGGTTTATACTAGTGAAGATGACTTTTAAATTGTCAAGGAGCAGTACCAGGAGCACCTCTAATCTCAGGCTGCTGATCAAGGGAGTACAACTGTCATGGCCCCTGTGTACACTCAACCAAACTTAAGCCATGAGGAGGCCAAGCTGTAAGTGTCACGAGGCCCAGCCATGTTTGGCTTTTCCAACAGAAAGTATGTTAACTCCCAAGATCAGGCCCAACCTGAGCCTGGGCCACACTTTGAAGACTGGGCAACTGTGGTTTTTTCACCCCAATTTGGCAATTCTGGGATGATTCAAGCCAATTAAATAATCCAAAACCAGTATGGGTATTATTATGGCAAGCGTGCCTCTCAAGCAACAATTTATAAACAATGAAATGGTTGAGGATATAATGAATCTCAACCAGGGTGGCATGGCATTTGAAAAAATTGTCACTCACCTAGAATTCATCAAGATAGTGACCAGATAAATTTTTTGGGTGATCATGAAGAAAGACGGTGCAAAACTTACTAAGAAGCTGAAGAAGCAGATAGATTCTCAGCTCAAGGATGCATATTTTATCATGCCTGACCTCCTCTAGCAGGCTCCTACCTCCAAATAGCTGAGGTCAGACACCTACTTGGGCTTCATAGCATATTCATTGCCTCCCACACATCATAGCATAGCATAGCTCTGGATGCATGTGCTTGTTGTTGGCATCTTAGTTCTAACCAATTGTGTGTGATGAGGTAGATGATGACTCTGATTTGCCACGCAACCCAATAATTGATACCACAATCACCCACTGCCTGTCCAGTATTTCAGACAATGGCATATTTAAATCCTACTATAAATTGGCATTGTATATTCAATACTATAGAACCATAGGGAAAACACCCCCAAAGATAGAAAGAAGAAAAAGCAAGGCACTATCAATGATGCATTCCCAAAAGCTTTCCCAAAGGGAATAGTGTCCTACCAAATTTCATCCAATTAAACTGAGGGGTACACCTATAGCATATTTTTCTCAGAAATTCTTGCTATATGGAGCTTGGGCAATTCCAAGTTCAGGATTTTCCTGATCCGTCACATGGAATGTGCTGAAGTGAAAGAATAGAAGATCTGAGCAGGCAGCCACAAAAACTCAATATTCCCTGCCGGTCATGCTAATGTACAACTGGGAGATGCATTGTTTTACAATATTGCAGACAAGATCCAAGAGTGTAATCCCAAGACATTCAATTCAGTGCTTCTTGAAGCCCACAAACACACTGGGCTTTCCCCCTGTAAGGAGGTTGCTGACATGTTCATCAAGATGGCACTGAATTCCCACGGCAGTAGCCAATCATCTCTTGATCTACAGCTGCTCCCTTGTGAGTTCCTGGCATAAAAGCCAATCAGTGTGATTTCTTGGAAACAGCGCCCATGTCAACAGTGGTCATGTTGACACTTTGTTGACATGGCCACTGTTGACTCAAAATCTTAAAACTACTATGTTTTTTCTAGTTGCACTAGCTTAATTCCTGTTTTTTAAAGCGCTCAGGGGTGCAAACCCAGAAAACACAACAAAATAATGGCTATTATGACACAATTTAATATAAAGCTTAATTGAAATCTCAATTTAAACCAATTTTTTCTTTTAATTACTAATATTTTTTAGTTTGTTTTCACTATGTAAAAGTGTCAATGTTGACACTTTTTAAGCCTAACTTATTTTTAATAGCAAAACTGAAACATCTACAATAAAAAATTAGTTGTGCACTTAATTTTTTTTATTAAATTAATATGTTGAAATAGGTATAGCACATATAGCAGATTGTTGAAATGTTCATCTTATAAATCTATCTGACACTTATTCTGTCTTTAATATCATAAATAGATTGGTGGCTAATGGCAATCCCATAATTTAAGCTGGATTTACTATAAAATTTATTATAGAATTTATTATCAATAATAATGTTAACAATCAGAAATGCTGTCTATTTGCTTGTGATCATCCATACAGTTTGGATTAAACCTAAATTACTATGCTGCTGTCTATTAAGGATGTTGTAAGTGGTGAATTAAACACTTTACCCTTATCATTACTGAAGACAACTTTATTAACAAGTTTACATAAACACAATGGTAAAATATCAAATTACCACCCCCAAAAAAGCATTTTTAATTAATAAATAAAGAACTTTAATGATTTCTCAACTTATTTTTATATGTTTTTTAAATTTTATTATGTGAGAAAAAACACACAGAAAACAGTTAATATTTGTTGGTTCACTTAAATTTAATTAGGCATACTACAGTAGTTTTAAAAGCTATGGCAACAACCAAAAACACCTCAGATTTAAACAAAATGATTTCAGATTTGAACAAAATCCAAGTTGCGTGAGATTCAGGATTCAAATAATTTAAAAAAAATTGGTTAATAAATGAACTATCAAATTTTAAACTTTAAATTTTACTAGCCTGTTATACAAAATTATAGAAAATATCAAGCAGTGTTGTTTAAACCACAAAAAATGAAGTGAAACAACAAGTGAGATAAATAGATGTTATTCTGGAGTATATTATAATTCAATCAGGATTCATATGATCCACCAACAGAAGGACTAAAATGAAACAAAATTTGAGCAATAGGGAAGTGAGATTCCATAAGCACAAAGCTAAATAAAGTCACACAAGATGTGTAGTATGAGCAGCCTAAAATAGAAATATAACAGTTTAACAGCCAATCAACAGCTATTCAATTAGGAAAAGAGGCATTTTATTCATTTTCATGGATCCTTATTTGTGTATAATGTTTTTGAGAACCTTCCAAATATGAAATGGTGATTACAATAAAAATAGATCATAAAATTTTAAACTTCTACTTTTAGTGATTTTATCCTAGGTTTTGTTTCAATATGGTTTTTACTAACAACAACATTTTCAACGGCGCCAACAGCCAAGCCAGCTTTAATGGAGGCAAGGCTCAGGGCATGGAGGCACCTGTTTATATCCAAGCCTTTGAGGTGGGTAACAAGGAAGCTGACCTTTACCTGACCCCTGACTCCTATGGCTTTGACTTGTTCAAAAGTCACTTTGCGTCTAGCTCTGCCCCCACTCCCATACCCACCCCCGCACAAGCTGCCTGTCAATCAACCAATAAGGATGGCAACCTTGATTTGGAACAACTTCTCACCACAAGCCAACCTGCCCCCTAAAGCCAATCAGGCTTCAACTTCCCCAGCCCAGCGCCCCAAATGCAGAATAATTACTGCCCAAATTCTTCAGAAAATTGTGGCACTGAACCTGCAGGGTCTGTTCTGAGAACAGATTGCTAGCCAATTGCAATTTACCCAAGCCATCATAATGTGGGAGTTCAAAAATCTAATGAACAGGGGGAACCTGGATGGGATGACCAAGAAGCCCAAGAAGGCCCCCAAGTCCCAAACCAATGAGGCATACCCAATTATGCTTGATCTCTTGGAGCAGAACCCTAAGCTTCCCTTGACCCAGGTCCAGAAGCAATTTGCACACCATAGAATTTGGGTGTCTGAGCGCATGGTGCAGCTCTGGATGTATGAGAAGGTGGCATCAGTCTGTGTGCTGACCAATGTTGCCGCCAACCAATGGGATGGCACCAAGGATTCCCCATATGAACTTAACACCAAATTAACCCTGGTCTGATGCTTGAAAAGTCTATCAGATGACATCATGTTCATCTCCTACTACAAGCTATCAATAGCTTTTGACAATTTTGACGCGTAAGGAAGAGCTGTTGCCCAAAAAGAAAGGAAGAAGGTCAAGAAGGGGACATTCATTGGTGCGTTTCTGGCTGTTTCAGCCAAGGGTTTTGTCCATTATTGGACAAACCCAGATTTCACCAATAACTACAAGTACAGCCATATCATTGATGAATTACTCAACTCCCAGGATAGCTCAAATTCCAAGCACTGGGGTTTCTTGAGCCACCAGATGAAGGGTAGCTCCACTGCCCTCAAATCAATCCAAGGACGCAGGCACCAGGCCTAAGTGTACCCAGCCAGTCATGCAGATATCCATCTGGCCAATGTAGTGTTCTTCAACATTGGAGATACACTCCAGGAGCGCCGCCCTCAGGCTTTCAACAACCTCTATCTTGGGGTCCTTGACCACAATTCTCTATTTGGTCACCAAATGATGGCTGACTTGTTTGAGCAACTAGTTTCCATGTGAATATGGATAACCAATCAGGTAAGTACAAGCGCCTGTCACCCTGATCCACATTTGTCTACCAGCCAATGACAGACAAAGAATATAACAAGTGTTATATGGCAGTCATCACAATAGATCCAATTGGTTCAACCCCTGCCACCCCCACCTGCCAGCCCCTCCCATTCAATCCCAGACCTCCCAGGCCAGCACCACCTCAACACTTTCCTTTCTGCACTATTCTTCCTACTAGGCATCACTCTTCCCCTCCCACATAAACCCCTTGCCGCCAAACATTTTCTATTTATATTATCTTTATATTGAATTTCAATTGTTCATTTTCTCTCTGTTTATAATTAGTTTTATTTGTTATGTTCAGCTTATTTCTATAAAATCATATATTTTCAAGCCATGTATCTAGATCCAGAACATAGTTATTTTTATCACTTAAACACAGTCCCCTGTGAAATTATTAACAACAATTTGGTGGTTATCAAATTTGAATTAGAAAATTATAGATCAATTATGTTTAGATAAAGTTGTTACTGATCCAAATTCAAAACCTTAATGATAAAATTTAAGCCAATCAGGAGCCAAGTCATAAAGTGATTGTTGTGACATAAAGGGTCACCCAATAACTCTTTGATGCATATTCACTAATTAATCTTATTGGCTGTTTGTTTTGCCATTGTGCAACATTGCTGCTGTGGCATGTTGTCAATGGTCTAGTGTTAACCCAGCAGCTTTTTGGGCACTAGTCCACCAACAAATTGCCACAGCGGCAATGACACACAATGGCAAAACAACCAGAAAATCATATTATTTAGCTCACATGCACCAAAAAATTATTGAATGCCCTTTTATGTCACAGCAATCACTTTATAACTTGGCTCCTGATTGGTTTAAAGTTTATCATTAAGGGTTTGAATTTGGATCAGTAACAACTTTATCTAAACACAATTGATCTATAATTTTCTAATTCAAATTTGATAACCACCAAATTGTTGTTAATATTTTCACAAGGGGCTGTGTAAAGAGCTAAAACAATAAAGAAATTATGTAAGCAATGAAAAAAACAGAGCAAATAATGCATTTTGAGATAAGTGTAAAAAATATATACAATGTGTAAAAAGATAGGATAATGTAGTAAATGGAAAATAAACAGGAATAAACAAAGAGGCAATAGTATCAGATTAATACAGATTTTATTGGGATGAAAGCTATAAAAAATATGTAAAGGTTAGTAAAAAAGCATATGAGAGAATTAGAGAAGCTTCTAAAGGACCTCAAATTAATAATTTCAAAAATAAAAGACATTGACTGCAAGGTCAAGGCAAACATCAAGGCTGCCGTCCTTACTGGGGACAAAATTGACAAGGTGTCTGCCAAGGCATTTATGACCAGGATGCCAGACACCCCTGAAATAACAATTAAGCATCTTCTCAACATTCAAAAAACTGTAGTTGAGGGCCTCCAGTTCAAATCATTTGCCCTCTCTGCACCATTTGTCTGGGGTGACAACCCTGAGATGTATGTACATCTCAAGCCAGCCAAGTGAGCAAGAACCAAGGATACAGAATTGCCCGCCCAACTGCTTGTGCCAAGAATAGCCAAGCCAGCTGAGGCTGTGGGCAAAGCGGAAAAACACAAAGGTAACCTAATAATCAAAATTAATAAAGATTTCAAAATACTTACCTTTTTTAGAAATCATAACAGTGAAATCTTCAGGGTCCTGGTCCCCTTTGTCCCTTTCACATTCTACAAAAACTATGCCAATCATGTGGTAAGGCAGCAGTTTCTGTCCCCCCTGTTTTGCAGGAGCTAGAGGACTGCGTTCATGGTACCTTTCCTATGTCCCAGGAGGCGTTAGACGGCCTGCTGCATGGCAAGGGGGCATCCAAGTGGGCAGTTACTGCCCAAAAGGATGCCTAACTGGTCCACCTGGACCCAGTATCTCTAAGTGGATTTTACTATGTAAACTCCATTTATCTTGTTTGTGACTTCCTGGGGTGGGATACGCCATCTAGAAAGACACCATCTCAAACCCTATCCTAGATTTCTGACTAAACCATGCCAGATAACTTAAAATATTGATGAAAGCCCAACAATAATTTTGAAAACTATAAAAAAATATATGAATATACTCAAAATCATTCGATGATTCCAAATCTGCAATAAAAATGTGGGGTCAGCTAATACTAACTATAGTGCGCAAAGCTCCAAAGTTGACACATCCTAAAACAGTCATATTTTTGTATTAAATTTTAACTCTATATTAAACATGTATATACTAAAAATAAAGTTAAAATAAAATATTTTAAAGTAAGAAATTTATTGTTAAAAAAGTGATTATAAATTAGATCCAAGGGCCACAGCAATGCCTTTGAGATGGGTAAGGAAGCCTTCTCTGGTGTAATAGGCCAAAACCTCCTTGGTAACACTTGCAAACTTGACCTGCTGGCCAGCATGCTTGGATACAACTGCTTTGCCTTTGATGGCTTGGGAGTATAGCTGATCTCCATGAGCATGCTAAATCTTAAGCTTGTTGACAATCACATTGAACATAGGCTTTTTTACTTTAACCAGGTGGGAAAATTGATTATGCCAACCTTTAAGTGATGAGGTGGCCTTGTTTACGCCTTCATTGACCTGCTTATAGCATTTCTAATTAATTAAGTTGCCGCCCCTGCAGATGCAGCAATGTCCCTGGAATACACCCACCCACTGGTGCTCAAATTACTGGATGAAAGGAGAAAATGCTTCTTGGTTCTCAATAATATAATTGTTGTTGAGAAGCTTATCCTAAAAAAAGTTAACCTCTTCCTTTCTGGCCAGAGCAGCAAAGCAATTGAAGATCTTTTGTGCCTCCTTTGTGCCATCTTTGAACACCAGCTTATTGAGGGCTGGTTTTTCATCAGTTTCTTGCGCAGAGCCTGAAAGTAGTGAAAGAAGAAGACACAGGGGATTATGTGTTAATTGACCTGATCATGGTTGGCCCAAAGCTGATAGAATAGCTTTGGACAAGAGGCAAAAGTCCCATTGGCAAACCAGGTGTCACACTTTAAAAGGCGTACAAGATCCTCTTGTGTTGAAAAGCACAAAATACGGTTTGGTGAACCTTGCCCATTGTTGTGCAGCAGAAAGGGCTTGTCAAGCATGGTAGTCTTCTGGAATTCTGAAAGTACAAGCTCATTGATGCTTCTAGCGCTGACGCCAATATTGGCATCAATCAACCGTTAATCAGTCACATACCATTGGAGTCTGGTCTTTTCTCCAAACTCCTCTCTCTGATCCTCATTCAGGTAAAGAAGAGCATGTTTTACCAGCTCAGTTGAAGTCAATTCCTTGATGAAAGGAATGGCTTGGCAAAGATACCAGCGCATAAGATAGTATAGGATCATATCAGAGCCCAAACAGTCAATCTCAATGGTGAGCTCCTTGACTTGGGTAAACCCAATTGTAGTTAATTCTGCGGGGCAGCCTGGACTATTGCACTGGTAGTGATGGTGCATCATATTTTTTCTCTGGTCTTTGAATTTGAAAAGGAAGCTGTCCTTGAAAAAGCCAGTACCCCCTTCTTGGTCATAATGGGAAAAGAGTTGGGGAAAACAACTAGAACTTTAAATTGCCCATTGACGTTGCAGATATTGGTAACTGTATGTAAGACCCACTCTAGGATGGGCTCCTCCTCTGAGGCTGCAGAACCATGATCATCAGAGTCATTTTTGAAGACTATTTCATTCTTATCTTCATCATTGAAGTGGACGTGCTTCTCCTGGGGATCAGAGGGGGAATAGACAAAGGGAGAGTGGGGAGGGGTGGGGCTATCAGTCTCGGGCTTGGGGGAAGGCGTGGGGGTCTTGGTAGGCGTTTTTTTCTTTAAAAGCTGCTTGGAGAGGGTAGCCTTGGTCTTTCTTGCCTGAGAAGGAGCAGCTGTGCTTTTTGGGAGCCTTGGGGGTAGCATTGGTGGTAGGCTTGGGAGGCATCTAAGAGTGAATTTGCATCAGAAAAGTTCAAATTTGGGGACAATTTTTAAAGAGAAAAATGAAAATGTTTTAAATATTAAAGTAGTCAATATTTTTACATGGGATTGTAGAGAAACTCTCAAATTATATACCATCAAAATTATTATATTTTTTATTATGTAAAAATTAAAAAAAATTGGTAGCGCAAGTATGAAAAACTGTGAGTTTTGACTGAAAACTTGCAAGTGAAATAGTGTTTTCAAGATGACGTAATTGAGATGCTGTAGCTCAAAAATATGGTGATTTTAACCATTTTTTATATTAAATTAAGAAATCTACAGTGGTGCTACCTCAACTGGGCCAAAGAGTAAAACTTGGATAATTTTAAACTAGCTTATACAACTGGGGTTAAAAAGTAACCAGTTGTTTAGAGGAGATCAAAAAATATATTTATGCAAAGTTTCAGACAGTTTCTTACATTTTTTATGTAAATGATATTTGGCGCTGAATTGTACTTTTAAAAAGTGAAAACAGTCAATTTGTGATAGTGTGCTCTTTATAGTGTTCTATGATACCATATGGGTCATTATTTTAAAAGATTAATCTGTTTTCTATTAACTGTGCTACTTTGCACTTTAAAATTTTGTTTTAATTTTCTAATCAATAAATTTAAATAATTACAACAATTTTAACAAAAAAATCTTATTTAATCCTTATAGTATAAAAGCCTATGTTAAATTAAGAATTTTCTACTTACAGCTAAATTAAACTGTATTAAAATCCAGCAACAATCTTAAATCATATACCATTACTTCTTGAAAGCTAATTAGTAAAAAATGACATCATTCTAAAAAGATCAACATAAAAATACAATAAAAACTGATATGATGCTTTTTTTTGGAAATTAAATTGCTGCCTAAAATCTTAGCTTTTTTAAAAATATTTAATTTAAAATATAATAATTTTTGAATCCCTTTTTTAAAAAGAGGGCAGATAGCTTTTTTTGCATATTTAATAAATAAATATTAAATAACTATACTGTAAATTCAGAACCTAAACATAAAAATGTGGAATTGTCAAATCCTTGATCCAAATTTCAAATCACTTTTGCAGGCAAATCAGCTGAGTAAAAAACAAAATATTTAATAAAATTAACCATTTAAGTTGACTTTTTTTATTTATTTAAATTGGCAAATTTTGAATCCCCTGGGCAGAAAACTCAACTAACAAAAGACAAAACTCAGCAAACAAATGCAGGATACATGAATTGAAAATGTGTGATTCTAATGTACAATTTGAGATTTCCTGTATTTCAAACAAATCATAGACATCATGTAAAACTTATCAAATCTGAAATTGCGGGATTGTCAAATCCAAGAACCAAATTTCAAATCAAAAATGAGGTAAATTTGAAATAAATATAATTTATGGGCGTCTCAAAAAGAATGTTAAAAGATCTAGAGTGGATTTGTGCTGATTCTTTTAAGAAAGCACAGGCATTCTCAAAAATCACCCTGTTCCATTTTAGGGCAGCTAAAATTTAGATCATAATATTCACAAAATTAACATATATAACAATAAAATTGACTAAAATATAAATTCCTCTTCTTGAGTTTAAAATTTCAATAAAAATTTATTATGTCTTCTTTCAATAACAACCAAGTCAGCAAGCTGTTCCCTGGTCTTGGCAATATCATGCAGGGCTACGCTGGGTCTCTTAACGGTGAAGCCTCTGTCTATGGCCACTCTAACCAACAGGCCCCTCCTCAAGCCCCACCCAGGAGTGTTTTCTTTCTCCTGTAACTTCCAGCATGACCCTTTTTGCCCATTATGCACAGCCAGCTGCCAACCCAAATCCTGTATCAACAATGGCATCTGGAACCAGTCATTTGAGCCATGGGGTCACCCAGAGAGCCCCAAATCCCAAAACAGCCAATCAGATGGCATTGACCAGTTCCCAAGATGGACACATCCCTCCCCCAGCCAATCAGCCTGCAAGACGCAGAAGAAAATTGATCCTCCAGAGATTGTTCTCAAAATGATTGAAAAGCAAGGGATGTTTATGTCTCTTGGGGAAATTGCAGCTGCAATGGGGTTTGCAAAGTCCACTGTGGCTGCAACCCTGCGAGCCCACACCAACTGTGGTCCCCTACCAAGAAGACCCCAACTGGTGCCCATTCTTTGACTGAAGGTGAAAAAGCCCACCCCCTCATGATGGCTATTATGGAGTGTGACCCGTGGATGCCCCTGGTCCAGGTCTGTCTTCAACTGGGACTCCGCGGCATTTTCAACAATAAGAGAACAATGAATTTGTGGATGCACAGAGTTGTGATTGCTGCCAGACTCTTATCCAATCAGGTTCTAAGTGGCCCAATTTTGGTGGACACTGACCCCAATGATTTTACCATCATCAATTTTATCAAAGGGGGGGCAATGAGGGCCTGTAATGACATAATCTTCCTGTCATATGCCAAGATTTTGGAAAGTATTCAAGACTTTGGGGAAAAGAAAATCCAGTCTGACGTATACAAGTGCAGGCCAATCCTGTATTAATTTGTTGGGGTTTTGTTGGCAGTTTCCCCATTGGGTGTCAATAATTACTCCGCGTTGTCAAACACAGCAGATGAGTATGCCTACCAGATGGAGCCCAAGGTCATGCTAGAGGAGTGGGCTACCCAAAACACCGCATAAAAAGTTGTACTTTGTGCCAAGATGGAGCAGCGGGAATAGACAACCCAAGAAATCAGGGCTGCGGGGCATACCTGTTGGTCCTACCCCATCAACCACACCAACATGCATCTTGCGGATGTATGTCTCTATAATTTTGGTTCTGCTCTCAGGCGCTTAAAGCCTGCCACATACAATGAACTGTGCACCCAAATTGATAAGGGTTATGAGCCTTTCCCTTCTGTGTTTGTCCAGGACCTATCAGATCTTGTCATTTTCTATGCAAGTGATAAGTCCAGAAAGGACTCCTGCCTTCCTTTTTGCCCATCCATCTGTTTTTCAAGCCTGCATACGTGAAGGAAGAAGATTTTAAACAATTGAAGTAATCAGCTCTTGCCACCCCTTTGCAATCAGCAAACCCTGCTTCCCCAACCCCCATCAAGCCACCTGCCTTCCAACTCTGAGTCCCAAGCCACTACCAATTCCCCCCATTATCTCTGTTGCTGTCACTTTTACAGATGCAAATGAAGGCAATGTTCATTCTGCCCATTCCCTCCCCTTCCCATCCTTTGATCAGTAAAATAAATCTTTTCTTTATGATAACTTATTAAAATTAATATCTCTCTTTCAATTCACAATTAACAATATATTCTTTTCACATTATTGAAATTCCCCATATCTTAATAAAAGTTATATAGTTTTTTGATAATATATAGTTATTTACATGAACATTTAGCATCATCATTAATAAATTAAGTACCACAAATGTAAATATTGCATTAGAATATAGCAATTAAACAACAACTCTTGATATTTTGATATTATGTGCGTAACCCAATGCATTTTGTTTAATAAAATTCATTGTAAACTTGGCCTTTTTTATTGTAATTTATTTAAATGTACTGTGTTTGTATTAGAGAGCCATTAACACTTAGTACAAATATTGATACATAGTGCATTTTAAAGCCTGTATATTTGCCTATTAATAACAATTCTGTAAACTTTTTAGTGAAATTTTGTGATGTAATAATAATGTAATTAGTTAATATTTTAATGTTTATTACCATTAATTGGCCAATTTTCTTTGCTGTGACAATAGTGCATTTTCTGATATTTACACACTGGTTTCCAATTGGTTGGTTTCACATCCAATTGCACAGGTGATAGGAAATCAAGTTGCCACCCCAACAACATCCAGTCTTGGGGTGGAGACTTGATTTCCTATTGTCTGTGCAATTGGATGTGAAACCAACCAATTGAAAACCAGTGTGTAAATATCAGAAAATGCACTATTACCACAGCAAAAAAAATCAGCCAATAAATGATAATAAACATTAACATATTAACTCATTACATTATTATTACATCACAAAATTTGACTAAAAATTTTACAGAATTGTTATTAATAGGCAAATATACAGGCTTTAAAATGCACTATGTATCAATATTTGTACTAAGCATTAATGGCTCCCTAATATAAACACAGTCCATTTAAATAAATTACAATAAAAAGACCAATTTTACAATGAATTTTATTAAACAAAATGCATTGAGTTATGCACATAATATCAAAATATCAAGAGTTGATGTCTAATTGCTATATTCTAATGCAATATTTACATTTATGGTCTTTAATTTATTAATGATGATGAAAAATATTCATGCATTGAATGTAGTACTATAAAAACCAGTTTTTGATGTAATTTGAACAAAATGTTAAATATCTACAGCCTTATCAACAAATTAGAGTCAGTCCTCCAAAAGGTTGTCAAGCTTTAACATAGCATAAGGGAAATTGTGGTAAATCAACTGGGAAATGAGGGAAGGGCCTTGGTACAGAAAAATAAAACTGCAAAAAATAGCCTGGGAACAATAGTCAACAAAGAACACAAGGAAATAGTTTTAAATCTTCAAAAGGAAATACTCAAGAGGTTAGATTTCAAAAGTGAAAGTTACAACTTGTGAGAATTTGAAAAAACCAACAGAAAGAATACCCAAAAAATCAAATTGATTGAAGGAAATGAAAGCTCAAAGGAAATTAACACAAATGAAGAGGAAACCAATCAAATGGAAACAGATGAAACTGAAGTTTAATCAGTAAGCATAAATGCTACAATAAACAATGAAAATGTATCAAATGAAAATCAAGAAGAAGAACAAGTAGCACAGAAAATAAGGAAGATTAAGCCCAGAAAAACAAATGAAGAGCAGCCAAGCCTCATGAAGTTTGCTGAGGGGGCGTCTGTGGTTGAGGGGGCCGCAGGAAAAACAATCAGTAAGTCTTTTTATGTTTTACTTATATTTACTATAGTTATAACTAGGAATGGGGACAAGGTTGCAGAAGTGGCAGCTTTTACGCCAAGTTGGTTCTACAGGGGTTACCAGTCACTGGTAGCCCCTGTAAAGCAAATAAATAAAAATGGAATAAATAAAATAATTCAAATGAATATGAATAATTTTTTAATTATAGAAGCAAAATCAAGAGAATATTTACCACCCACAGGGTATTTACTGTGGATTAGACAATCATACAAAATAGGAACAACTATCAACTTCAAAGAGATGACTGAAATTCATGGGGATATCAAAATAAACTTCAATGAATTTATTTATGGAAGTATACAACAATTTCCCTTTTCAAATATCAATGAGTATGAAAAAACCTAATAAAACTGACTTTTAAATATGAACTGAATATTTTAAAATAAATTTTTAATGAATTATTCAAAGCATTATCAAATTAAGTCAGGGATGCAGTCCTTGTGAATAATTTCAAGCCTTTATTTATTTTGTTTGCCAAGGCATGGGGGGAAGATACAAGTCAGCCCCCCCAGAACCATCTTCAAGTTCAATCAAACATCCTATATCAACAGATTAGTTCAAGTATACAAAAGATTATGTATGCTTTCCAAAAAAATACCTTGCAAAGGATTCACGTTGCAGTATACCTAGGAATCCTACTACATTGCATATTAAAAACTAATGTCAAAAAGTTAGAGGATGTACCTATAAAAATTGATATGTGCCAATTAGAACTAGAACACCAGATGATACTGCGGGGATATAGGACAGTTAAGCACGTCCTGTACAACTCCTTTGCATTGACATTGTTATATGGGTACTACATGCCTCCCAAAAAGAATCTGCTGATCAATTTGCTTACCCCGCCTCCCTTTTATTAAGCATTTGGCAACCACTGGGGTGCAGGGCGCCACCCCTCTAGCAATTGCATCCAGGGTTATCTACCATGTACAGAAGAGGATGTGGATCCAATTAGACGCTCTAGCTTAAAATTTGATTTTGTGGTACAATTCCCTAGAATAATTGCATTCCATTTGCAATTTGCATCTCCCTAATAAATTATATTCCCTTGCAATTTAACTTTTTAATTTTTATTTTTTTTATTTTTTTAATTTTTATTTTATTTTAAATATTAAAATTTAAATTATAATAGTAATATATCAAATATATTATAAGACATTAGCTATAGTTGCAAACACGTCAAATAATAAAAAATAATTAAAAATGTTTTTATTTACTAGCTTGTTGAGTATGGGTTCATTTATTACATAGTTAAACATTGAGAGCTGAATTTTTCCGCAACAGACAGCCTGCTCCACTTATGTTATAAACAAGTGATTGTTTAGAGCTCAAATTACCTTTCTCTTGTAATATGATTTGATAAATATATTTGATATGCTTGACCCACGTCCTAAGTACTAATTAGTAAGCAATGCATGAAAATCATTGGTGGTTGTGCCGTGTGGCTATAGTAGCACTGAAATAAAAAGGATCAGATGATGACTTGCAAGGTCCAATTTGTGGCTTAAAAAAGCCAAATCACCAACAAGGATTCAAAATTGGTTAAATAAAATTAATCTATTTCTATATTTTTAAATTTATTTATTTGTTAGCGCAACAGTCAATACACTATTCAGTGCATTATAACAAAAATATGTGTCCTCATATCTAGTATAATTAATTTTACTTACCTTTTCCATGTATTCTTATATGTCTATAATACAATCAAATGTCACATTATTATATATAAATAATAATTTTTGAGTCCTAATAAAAACATACTAAATAAATAAAAAAACCAGAGCGCCCATTTTTCTGATTGGCTAAGAGGCAAGGGCTTTGGGGAGGAAGGATTCCAAGTGCTAATAAAAAGCTGCCACCACATTGGGTGGCATCAAAAATTGGCTAATCTCAAGAATATTGAATAGATCCTCAGTGTCCTGTGGAAGCCCCGCTTTGACCTTATTCTTGATCCACCCAAAGACCTCCTCAATTGGGTTAAGGGATGGAGAATATAAGGGGAGGAAGAGGAGTCTAATTGGACAATCAGCAAGGCAGTGGTTGGAGGAATGGCTATTCTTGTCAATGAGTGGAAACTTGGACACAACCAGCTTCACTTTGTGAAGCCCAACATTATCCAACACAACAATGTTGGTTTTGCCTCTGTAATTGATCTAGAGGTATTCCTTCACGGCTCGGAGAAAATCAAGGAATGTCCTGCTATTATGAGAACCCTTGATGATCTGATACTGGTATAAACTGTGAGGATCAAGAAGTGCTACCATTGAATAGGTCTGGGAACAGACAGCTTCACAATAGACTACACCGTCCTTGGACCCCTTCTTGACCCACCCATGCCTAGACCTGAGTGAGGAGGTTAAATGATGATTTGTTGATGTAAAAGAATTGTACATTTCCTGTCTTTTTGAGAGCCACATAAGTCTTGGCATAAATATGTTGATCCTCAATTGTTTTTTGCTGTTCCTACTATACAGAAAAAATCTGAGTACCTTTCATGAGAAGCCCAAATTGACCATTGTTTTGTAGACAAGGGTTTTGGAAACAGAAAGCCTAAACTCTGTGGCCAGGATTGATTGGACAGCAAGTGAGTCCAGGTGGCAATCCTTGGATACCCACTGCTTGATTGCATCAATGTGCACGGATTGAAGTAGGCTGAACTGCTGCTTAGCCTTGGTGGATTTAGCAATTTTCTTGGTGTTGTCATACTTTTTATTGATGTTGCCAATATATCTGGCTGTGACCCCAAATTGGGACGCAATATCCCAAACTTACATTCCCCTGTTCAAGCAGTTGAGGAGAGCTTCACACTCACTATGGCAACTGCCAGAATCAACTCATTCTGCAAGTTGACTTACTATATGTTAACAATCAGAATTAAAAATACTTTAATGTTGACAGCATTGAAAAGTCAGAATTAAGTTTTAACTAATGCAGACTACTAAATGTCAACACTTTTTTATAAGCAGAAACCTGTTTCCTGAAAATTTTACTTAATAAAAATTAAGCTTCAAGATACAATTTAGGGTAATGTGACAACATAGATCTTAAAAAGTCCATAAAAAATTAGACATGTCAATTAAAAAATTTCATAAAAATACACTTTTATTTTATTTTTTATGAAATTAGCTATCTTTACTATAATAAATTTTTTCCCACTTTTAAAAACAAAAAATCCAATACATAAAAAGATACTACATAAAAAATTTACATATTATAGAAAAATATAGCAATCAGAAACAGTAATATAAAGCTTTTTCTATATTGAAAACTACAAAAAACATATAACTTACTAGTAAAATACCAATATAGGACATGTAATACAGTTTAAAGCATCAAACTATCAATAGAAAATCAATAATTTTATAAGAAAAGTATCATAAATTATTAATGAGTTATTTAGAATAACTATTTATTTAAAAATATTATACTTAATATATAAGAACTATATAAAAAATTAGGCAATACCCAATAAATTTAATTGAAAGCTAGACTATGATCACCTGGTTGCCATTAAGAACTGTGGCAATCTTCTTGATGTATTCCCCAATCTCTGAAGGCTTATATTTGGCCTTGACAACGTCCTTGATCTTCTCTTGATACTGTTTCTCTTTAGTGGTTCTCTTCTTCTTGGATGGGCGGTTCTCAATATCTCTGATGGATGCAGCAGTCTTCCCCTGTTGGACTTTGAGGTGCTTGTAGAAAGTGTTGTATCTGGGCTTGATTCCAAAGGAGGACTTGATATGCTTATGTAAGCCCTCCAAAGCTGAAGTTTTTTTCATCTCATCCTTAAGAACTGCCTGATAGCAGTTCCAGTTGGCTTTGGCTCTAGGCTTGCTCCAGCACTTAGTGACCTTACGTCCAATCCACTGTGGTTTGTAATATTCAATGAAAGGGTAGAAGGCACCATCATGTTTCTTGGCATTTGGATCCTGGCATAGGAGCTCAAAGGCTTGTCCAGTATGCTCTGGCTTTACAAAGGCTAGTGCTACAAACTGCTGAATTAAGAACTTGCACTTTCCTGATGTATCTAGATGGTGGAGCTTGCTGAGCTCAGGTAGACCCTTTAGTTGCCTGTTGACAGCCTGTCAATAATGGAAAAAACACCCCTGGACCTCTCCATCAAAGGTATTTACAACAGCGTTATAATGGGCAGTTTCATAGTCCATGATTATAGTTGAGGGTCCAAGTGCTATATCTTGAGCTTCTTTTTCTGCAGCAAGGGTGGCTTCATCCTTTTCATCATCATCTGGATTGGCTCTAGTGTTATGGCCAGGGGGACTCTTTCTATTATTGGGTAGGGCTTTGATGCCCTCCAAAAGGATTTTAAAGGCCTTTGTGTAGATCTCTTCTGTTGTCCCAGGAAGCAGAAAGTAGGTGAATGGGAGCACCTTGCCTTCAATAAGGGAATGTACAACCTATAGTTGGTAAAAAGGCGGGGGCATACTGCAAAGGTACCGTCACATAACCAGGTCTCTGAATCTCTTATCTGCTCCAGGTTCTGTTGTGTAGCATAGCATATAATTATTGCCTCTGCTGTAGGTCTATAATCATGTAAAAGGAATACCTCATCACCATTGAACATCTTTAACTCCTCTGTCAAGACTAACTCTCCTTGGACCATGGCAGATTTCTTATGGGGGAATAGATCACGGCGTTTGTCACATATGTACTTCACTAACTGGTTGTAGTCAGGGATGAACTTCAGGTTCTCATTACTTAGGTGTGTGGTGGCCTTAAATGCCAGATCAGAAGCCTTGAAATCTTTGAAGACTGGGACCATTTGGTAGAGGTACCACTTTAGAAGCTTTTTAATAAAATTGATTGGAGCATTGCATGTGTGCTCTCCTTTTTCACTAGTGACTTTATCCCATCCTTCTGTATTGATCCTGGCAGCGCAGCTTCTATCTTCACATATATAATGCTTGCTTCTTCCTTCTCTCTTATGATTCTTGCAATTGAAAACATAGCCATCACAGACTAAACTTGCACCTCCTTTGATAGACATTAGAGGGGAAATCCGAGGGAACTTCTTTGAGAGCTTAAGCTCTCCTTTGACGTTACATATATTGTGAACCTTTAGGGGATTCCATGGACCAATTGGTGCTTGATGATAGTCAGACAGGTAATCATCAGGATCTTCTTTATTGATACTTGATGAGGAGGATGGAGGTGCAGATTTGTTGGGCAGTGGAGGGAAATTATCTGGAGTTGGATTATTGCGCTTCTTGGACTGGGATGAGCTTGATTCCTTGGGGCTGGATTCCTTTGAGCTTGATTCATCTGGGCTTGACTGGGGTTCTGGACTCTTGGGTGTTTTCTTTCTTCCTTGCTTGTTTAGTGGAACCTCATCTCCTTCTGATTGGTACCAGCTTGGAGAAGAGGAGGGGGCAGGGGAGGACTCTTTGCTTTCAGGGTCTGGGGTCTTCTCCTTTGTCTTCTGTTTCTTTGAGGGCTCTTTGGCTGGTTTTTTGCTGGGGTAGGGACTTTGGGCCTTTCCAGAGGCTTTGGGTACTTTCTTGGTTGACTTGGGGTTATTTTGTGGCTTCTTGGAAGATTTTTCCTACAAGAATTAGAGTAGAGTTCATAAAGTAAGAATAATAATGTGAAACATGAATAAAATTAAATAATAATCAATTGTTTTATTTTTATTATTAAGTAAATATTTTATAAGATTGTATGGAAAGTAATTTTAGAGCTAGTTTGTTAATAAAGAATAGAAAAAACCCATGTTTAAATAAAAAGTTGACATTCTGGTAGTCACAATAGTCAAAAATATTTAATTTAGTTTGTCAGCATAAAAAATGCTTTAATTTTGACGTCAACATACTGACAGTCAGCATTAAAGTAGAAAAACACTATGTAAATCACTTATAAAGCTTGGTTAATATTTTCCAGAGTTGGTTTTTTAAGTCCAAAATTAATTATTTTTAAATTTAAATTTTTTAAAGATTTGCATATGTAACTTATGAAAACTAAATAATAGGGATTGTAGAGGGAAGTCTAAAGTACAGCCCTGGGTACTTTGGCCTGAATTACCATACCATTGTATGTGTGCTTTTTGTTAAGCAGCAGTGTTTTACTAATAAACAAGTGAAGGTGTTGACATTCAGGCAGTCAGCGTTCTTTTATAGTAACTCTCCTATTAAATCTTGCTTAAATTATGTCACTTTGTTTGCTTAACCAAACCCCTTTGTTGCAATTTAGGCAACACGTTGATTTGACACAAAGTTGACATTATAGTTACATATATAATTTCTAGTTTTAACATATGCGTTTTGGCTTAAGTGGACTTCCAGAAATAAGCTATAGTTTATCCATGAGTTTAAAATAACAGTAAATATCTAAATAATACAAAGAATGCTCTGAAAGTTGGCATATGTCTTTGTTCAATGCTTATCTCATTATTTATTTAATAAAAACAGTAGTATAAAAGATAAAAAATAGTTATTTTTGGAATATTGTATAAATTATTAAGAAACTCATGGATTCTTATTTGGGATTGACATCCAGATATTACTTACTGTAGTCAACCTTAATGTAAAAGTACAAAGAAACTTACATTTTCTTAGTAAATTATATTATTTTTTTGGCTTAAAATTATTCCTTTGTTTAAATGGTGTTGACATTATGTCTGTTCCTTTTTAATTTTGCAATTCTGACTTAATAATTCACTATAAAAAATTAGCTTAGTTTTGGAAATGCTCAATTCTGGCAGATAAATACTAAAATAATGTTGACTTACTGAATGCCAACAAATTGTTGACATTCAGTAAGTTGACTTGCGGAATGAGTTAATTCTGGCAGTTGCCCTCACTATCTGTCAACTGACGCTGGCCCTTGACAGGTACCACAGCATCCTGGCTGGCAGGCTCAACACAGGGGATGAGAACCTTTGTGTAGAAGGTGGGATCACACTTGGTTGCGCTGGTGCCATCAATGGTGGCATACAATACAGGCACAGATGGCTCTTTAGTGGTGGCCAATGACCCATAGGATGTGTCAAAAATGTGGGTGCAGGAAGTGGCAACTCTTGGATCAAGAGTGTGGGGCCAGGTGACAACTGGGTACACAGTGGAGGTGTAAGTAACCTTATTGTTACCAGTGACCCTGGTATAGGAGACTTTGGTGGCAGGCCTTGAGAGTGGCTTCTGTCTGGGATTCAGGCAACTGTTCCTGGCTTGAGATGTGGGAGTTATTTGGCTGTCACTGACATCTTGGGAGGCCTGTGTGTTGGCATGACTCCCCTTGAGTTAGGTTCTGGGTCTGTTCTTGAACCCTCTGAGACGCCCTTGTGGACAGGCTGCCCCGTGGGCTGGTGCAGGAGCAGGTTGGGAATGCAATTGTCTGTCCATAAAAATAAAATAAAAAATATATTTTAAGTTAAATATGTATTTATTTAGATTTTTGGTTTAGTTGTGAGTAGTTGTTTTCTTTTGATTTAGCCTTAAATAGTAGCAGAGCTTCTACATTTGTGATTTGAAGTGTATAATATTGTATCCTTTCCAGGTTTGGGTAATTTTACATTTCACTTAATTTCATATCTAAACATGGCTATCAAGATTGAATTTTTCATTTGATTTTATAAAGAGTGGAGCTTCTTGATTTGGGTTGGTGTTTCCTAGTGTGTGTACTGTACATTCAATTTATATTCCAGTTCCTGCAATTAATATTTGAGTTTACTAGTGGCATAGAAAAGTGATTTGAAATTTGGTGCTTGGATTTGATAATCCCGCAATTCCAAAAAACATAGTAAACTCAATGAAAATGGCTGATGGATTTGAACGCTTCAAATCTGATTCCAGTTAATTCATTTTGTCCATTGGAAATGTGCAGTTTGACTTGAAATTTTCAAAAGTGTCTACAAGTTCCCACATTTTTAAAAATTCAAAAAAAATAAAAAAGTCAATTTAATTAAAAAAGGCCATCCTGCAAAAGTGATTCAAAATTTGGACCAAGGATTTGACAATCCCGCATTTTTATGTCCAGGTTCTGAATTTACAGTAATAGTTTTGTTTGGCGCATGAGCACTTTGTTGCTGTGTTGATGTATTTTGTCCATTAACACCAAAAATCCTTGTTAACAGAGTGTATATTTTACACTTCTAATGTAGTTTGTTTAAATTTAAAATCATTTTGTTTAAATATGAAGTATTTAGGTTATTTTCATAACTTTTAAAACTAATGTACTTACTAAAAATATAGTAGACTTAATGAATATATAATTATTATGATACTTGATTAGAAAATGATGGGATTTATTGGGGGTTGGATCAATAGAACTATATGGCTTGTTTTTGAATTGAAGCAGATATTTTTATGGCTAAGGCGTGTGTTGACATGGCTCCCAGACTATATAACTTGCAGTGACTTGAATATGGCAACACTGTAATACAATTTAACAGGAAGATTTTTATAGAAGAGCTGAAATTCCATAGCTGGATGAAAAAATAGCTACATCTTAAATAATGTATTCAATTGAGATGTAACCAGGTGAAATCCTTTTTTTTATAGATCCTGCTGCATTTTGCACCAGTTTAATGGTAATGTCAAGTGTGTTGCAAGCCTCTGTGTCAGGGAACCAACCTTGGGTGGACAGTCTGTTGTTTTCTGGGAACATGTGGGGTTTGCAGACAGAGACCACTGCAAGATTGGTGCTAACTTAATAAGGTAGGACATCAGTTTTCTCACTCAGGACTACAGGCCAGCAGCCAGGATTATGGTGTCAATCACCTCAGTAAAGATGATTTATACTATACTAAACAGATTGTTTGTGTGATCCAGGGGAATCTTGGCAGCAGACATAGGCATTGTTTTTGGAGTGGCTGTCAGCTTCATATTCAACTTGTACATGGAAAGGGAGTTATATTTATCTAGGAATAGACAGTGCTCGGTTGTGTAACAAGGGTCTTGTCTATTGTATCTGATCAACACCTTTTTTGGGCCAAAGAATCTTGCTCTAGCATCTTTTTAAAGGTGAATTCTTTATATTTAGGATTTAAGAGGTACTCTGTTAAGTGAACAGGACCAAATGGGGCGTCTGGTAAACAACAAACTGCAGGTGGAGGGGCAGACAGACTGGCTGGAAGGATTCAAACTGAGTTGCTTAATAGCCAAGATAAAATATGGCAATAATTGGGGAATCAAATGTCTCATAACATTTTACTTAAAAATGGCAATAAAGTCTTAGTGCAGGGTTTATGAGTCTATATAGTGCCCTATCACCAAATTTTACATCTACTATGTGAGGTTCATCATAGGATCAGGAAATATGAGGTCAGGTGGCCAGGTTTTGGAGTAAAAAAATGGCACTTTTAGTGGGAAGTTGTTCATTGGCTGGATCCTCAGGAAGAGTTGCTTGGCCCTTCTGTTCTCAATCATAGTCATGGGGGTGACCTTCAGGTCCACATTTTTCTCAGATGGTGAATCTTGATTGGACATCAGGATAGGCTTCAAACTCATCAAGCTAATGGTAGGAATCACTTTGCTCCATTAGGAAATTTGTATTGTCTTCCATCAGGCACTATGGTTTCAAGGTTTTTCCGGTATCTTTATTCTGGAAATTATTTGTGGCCTCAGCTCAAGGGGACGCAATCCCAAAAAATGTAGGTGATCATCCCCTGGTACTTGAAGCTGGCAGCCTGCAAGTAGTCAGGACCAGGGTTTGAAACCTGTTCTTGAGCCCAGGTTTCAAGAGGAAGAAAAATGACAATCCCAATGCTCTGCTTTAGTTCCCATCACAATAAAAAGACCTGGGTAAACAATTGATTAAATTCTCTGCCCCACAAAAGGGATTAGAGCTCACAAAATATATTATATAGTGTACTTATTTTATTTTTTAGGGACATAGTTACAAAGGGTTTTCATGATCAGCGGGATGCCAGTCTTATTGGAGCACCAGAGGCCCTAAAGTCTCTAAGAACACCCACAATACAGTGCAAGAAGGCAGAGGAACTGTTGGTAAGGTTAAACACTTTAAAAAAACTTTAAGGACATGAAATATTGTGTACTTGGGCACAAAACAAAGCCTGCCTTATTTTTGTACTCTCTCCATTTCTGGTATGTTTTGCTATAACATGGCTCTGATAAAAGTCCTGGACAAGAAGGATGAAGGGCTTGCAGAAGTTGAGGGGCAGAACATAGTGATTGAGGTGGATCTTTGGTGCCACATCCAGAGCTTCAACCTGCTGTTTGGTGTCTTCTGGTTCTGGCTAAATTTTGGTGAATTTTTTTATTTATAGGGTAATTTTGCTTCAATTTTTCTAACATTACAGATTAGACAGCTGGCATCAGAACCATATGACATCTAATATGGGAACATAGCTTCTGTAGAAGGTCTTGTTTACATGTGGTTTTAAGAATTTTTGTAGTATGACTTCATGCTCACCTTAATTAAAATTTTTAGTAATTGTTTTATTTAATTTTTCTTAACTTCTTCTGTATCCTCTTCAGTTGCCACTTTAACAAAGGCAGCTTCACGTGTCTTCTCAATTGCAGGTTGCTGGTCATTTTGTGTTGCTTTTTTATTTTTATTTTTCAATTGCTTAAACATTTTTGGATCCTAGCCCACACCTCAGCTGCTGCAAACCCCTGCATCTTGAACTAAAGGTCTGAAAGAACATCTTTCTGAACATTAAGGAGCCTGGTGCAAATTTATCTGTTGTATTATGTATCTTATTTTTTAAACCCTTCATAATAATTTTGTTTAATTTTTACCTTCTAGCACCACCTCCTTAAGCTTGTACTTCACCTTTTGATTAAGCTTCTTAATCTTGGCCACCACTGTGTCCAACTCTTTGGTCAATGCTTTCAATTATTCCATGTTTTTCTTGTGATCCCACAGCCCCTTTTATACCAATAAAAACCCATCTTCAAAAATAAATTTATGGTTTTTAATTTAATAAGACTTAATATATATATAATTTAAATATAAGTATTTTTAATTTCTATTAACTTTAAGCATATAATATTGAATTAATATTAAATCCCATCTATTGTGTGTATATATCAATTTACTCTGGGTATTCTAAATTACATGCTTTGTCCAAGTACAACATAATTTATTCTTCTTTTAGTATATTAATTATATGCAGGAACACAAATATATTTAAAAAAAATTCAATCACTTTTAGGGGCTATAGGTAAGAAATGTATTTCAAAACAGGTATATGTGGTGAAGTGGATTATTTGTTTATAAGTCTATTTTATTGTATGTTTATAAATTATAAATTTAATCTTTGTGTAGCTCTACAGCCAATTGGATTTAAGAAATCACACATAAAAAGGACCGGCCAAATCAGAACTTACATTATTTTCTGTTGTTCTTTATAATTAGCATAGACAATATATGCCTCTTCTATTACTCCCAGTTTAATTTAGTAAATCAAGCCTGTTGGCAAAAAAGCCTTTCTGGGTTTTTCAATTGGCACGTAAACTTGTGGTTAATCTAGCAACCAATTACTGTCTTCTCTGGTACTAGATTGACCACAAGTTGATGTGTTAATTGGCAAACACAGAAAGTTTTTGGCAACAGGCTTAATTTACTAAGCTAAACTGGGCACAATGACAGAAGCTTATCTTGTCTGAGCCAATCATCAAAGATAGCAGAAAAACAATGCAAATTCTGATTGGCTGGTCCTTTGTATGTGTGGTTTCTTAAATCCACTTGATTGTAGAACTTTGCAAAGATTAAATTTATAATATAAATAAATATTAAAGCATTTTTATTAAAATTGTGTCTTAATTAAAATCAATCATCACTATATATAATGTAAAATATGTATTAACAAAGAAAAATATCTTTAGATTAAAAGCAATTTTAAATTATATTATTAAAAAATGATGTTTGGGGGAGACAAGGTTTAATTGGCAAAATGAAGGTGAAAAGGGGGCAAACTAGTTGACAGGCTGGGTCGTGGGGAATTACTGGCTTGGTGAGTATTGGGCTTTAGTGGGCTGGGAGGGTTGGCTGAGAGCTGGGAAATTTGGAGGTACCAGGGATAGGTGTTTGTCTTGACTGTCTTGGAGAAATTGATGATACAAGACATTGAACACATGCTCATAAATTGGCAACAGCACCCATGTCAGCAGTGGACATGTTAACAGTGGCCATGTTGACACTTTTGATGTTGGCACTATAGTTAAGTGACAGCCTGGTTTTACTTAATATTGTTTCCTGGATGTTAACACTTTTTTAAATAACAAAACACTTTAGCCTGAACATTTTTAAAATAAAAAAATTAAAATACATTATTATATTAAAATGACCCCAGAAAGTTAAAAGATGCAATATAAAATACCATAAGTAATAAGAATAAGCAGATATAAGCAAATATTTTTCAATTTACTATGTAATTGACACTAATTATTATAAAAATGTTTTTTATTCCCATAAATATTTAAAAAATTTAATGAAACAAAAATAAAATTGAACACAATATCATAAGTTATAAAAAATTAAGAAATTTTTTTTTAATTTATTATACTTTATAAAAGCACAACTGAAAATATCTCATATCTTAAAGATAAATCAAAAAATATAAGATACTTCTTACAAAACCACATTGAAACTGTATCTTAAACTTACCATTTATACCTAAAAAATTAGTACTATCCAAAAATTAAACAAATATATAAAATCCAAAAGTTAAATGATTCAGGCAAAGCAAAGCAAGGTTTATTGGGCTAATTAAAGCCACCAGCAAGAGCAGTGGCAACATTTTCTAGGTACTTCTTGATCTCTGCCGCCTTGTACTTCTTCTTGACCACCTTCTGGACGTCCTTATGGTAGTCCTGCTCCTTGAACTTCCTCTTCTTTGGGGCTACCCTGTTGGCCAGGTCATAAAACTTGAAAATGTTCTGGGCCTGCTCCTCCTGCAGCTTCTGGAAGAACTTGTTGTACTTAGGGTTGGTCCCAAACTTTACCTTAATGTGTTTATGCCACACCTCCAGGCTGGATGTGGTCTTCATCTCCCCCCTTAAAACAGGCGCTCTGAAAGTTCCAAGGCGCTGTGGCCACGCTCTTTCCTCTCCAGGCAGTCACCTTCTTTCCTACCTACTGCCTCTCAAAGTAATCAAGGTAGCCCTTGAAGACAGTGGAGTGCTTCTTGATGTAAGAATCCTCCAGGAGCCTCAAAGCCAATCCCATTATGCACCAGCTGCACAAAAGCCAAGGCAGCAAACTGGGTTAAGGCAAAGCGGCACTTCCCTTTACCATCATTAAGATACTTCTCAAAGAGGCCCTTCTTGCTCTTGAGATTCTTGATGAGGGCCTGTCTAAAATGAAAGAAGCAGCCCTGGAATTCCCCATTAAATATGACCTCAAAGGCTTTGAGCTGAGCTTACTCAAAGTCCATTATTATAACCTTTGGCTCAAGTGAGCGCACATAAGCTAGCTGCTCAGCAGCCTGGGCAGACTCATCCTTATTGGTAGAGGAAGGGGTTTCTCTGGTGGTGTGGGAGGGAGAGGGGAGAATATTGATGGGAAGGGAGCTTGAATCATCTCAGACAATTTTGAAGGCTCTGGAGTAGACTTCTGTCTTGGCACCAGGCAGGAGGAAGAACACAAGAGGGATGACCTGGTCATTGAGCTGCCAATGCAGGACCCAAATATGCTTGAATAAGGAGGGGCTGGTTGCAAATGTACTGTTGCATAGCCAGGTGGTAGCAGTATTGAGCTGCTCCAGGTTTTGGGTTGTGGTGTAGGCTATGATCATATCCTCCACTTCCTGCCCATTGTCATGGAGCAGGAACATCTCACCATCCTCATTTTTAGGGAATCTGTTAGGACCAGTTCTTTGATTGTAGTGGATCTCTTGGCCAGGGGATTGGTGGCTTGACACCTATCACTAACAAATTTTACCATATAATTGTGGGTTGGAACTCTCTTCAAGTTGGTTGGGGAGAAGTACTTGCAGGCAAGTAAAGCCAGCTGGGTGGCATAAAGGTCTTTTGAAGTGGGCAACCTGGACAAAATACCATTTGAGGAGGCAGGCTATGGTGGTATTTGGCATTATGCTAATGTGCTAACCCTTGATTGTTTGGACCAAGTTCCAGCACTCAGTATTAAGCCGCACTTGGCAGAAGCGGTCCTCAAGGTATAGCAGCGGCTCTTGAAGCCCTGGTTGGCGTTGTTGCAGGAGTAAAAGTAACTGCTGGCCACCATGGCTGTACCACCCTTCACACTCATTATGGAAAAGTACTTGGGAAAGGAGGAAGAAACCTTGAAATTCACATCAACATTGCAAATGTTGTGGGCCACAAGAAGGTCCCAAGGGCCAGCAGAAGCATGGCAGAAGCCAGGGAAGTAGTCAAGGTATGGCTTGGAGTCATCACCAGATGAACTGGAACAGGGAGAGCTTGGTGGGGGGAAGAAGGGGACTTTTTGTGGTGCTCCTCATGTGTGGGAGACTTATCCTTAGAAGGGGATTTTTGGCCTGGCGGCACTTCTTGATAGGCTTCTCATCTGAAGCCAAGTTATAAAAACTGTGATCTGTAAGAGAACCATCATATTTATCTCTCCCAGTGAATTGTGCTGGGCTCTTCTCAGGGGAGAGCTCAGGGGAAGGCTTTGAAGAGGGCTTAGGGGCAGCATTCTTTGAAGATGAAGGCTTCTGCTTGGGGGTCTTGGGAGCCTTGGTGGGACTCTTGGTGCCTTTGGGCTGTTTGGAAGGGTCTTTGTCCTATGAATAATAAGTAAAAGGGTTTAAAATAAACCAATGTATTTAAAAAATAAAACAAAACAACTATAAAATATAATGTATAAAAAATTAAACCTTATGTGGCTTTTATTGAAATTTAAAATATAAAAATATTATATAAGTTTTCTTTTATTAGAGTTTTAAAAATAACAAGTTAAAATTTAAGAGAAATATGCAAAAGTATTAATTTAAGAGAATTATTTTATTTTTAAAGCCAAAAAAATATGAAAGAGAAAAGTTAAAAATAAAACATGTCAAAATTTCAAATGTTTTTATTATGTAAAACATAAAGTTTTACATATGCAGTGTTTACATTATGAATAAAAATTAGAAAAAATGCTGAATTCACACTGTCAATTAGAAAAAATGTAGACATTATTGGAGATAACATTGGCACTGACAACAATTTTTAAAAAATTACATGTTTTTTCATACAGTAGCTTTAAAAGCTATGGCAACAACTAAAAATACCTCATATTTAAACAAAATGATTTCAGATTTAAGCAAATTCCAACTATCAGGTTATAAATATACACTCTGTTAACAGGTTTTTGGTGTTAATGGGCAAAATGGTTCAACACAGTAAAGAAGTGCTCAGGCGCCAAGCAAGACTATTCAAAATACAATACAAAACATATTAATTCACAATCAAAATGGTGTGAGTTGACTTTTGGTGTACATATGTTTACTATGTGAATTGATGAAAAAAATACACCCAAGAGAGTGAGTCAAAACTCAAACCAAAAACAAAAACCATAGCAACTCAACATGCAAGCAAAACAAATCAGTTGCTGTGTGAAATGAGATGTAAACAAGTATTATTCCTAGCTATTTAAAATAAAACACATGTCCTGAAACATAAATTTTAAAAATATTGTGATGGGTGTTTGAATTTGGCGGTAAAATCTGGGAAAATGAGTGGAATCTTTTGGTTATTCTAAAATGGGTGTTGTAAAACAAAAAACTACTTAAGAAATAAAAAATCTATAATTGGGATACTGGGTGGGAAAAATATTAATTAAATATCCATATTCAGATAAAGGCAAAAATTAAAATTAGGGAGTAGCTTAATTAAAATTTATTTAGTATTTTAGTAAATTTTAAAATGAAACAAACACAACAACAGAGTAACAATGCACCTGTTGTGCGCTGTGGTTGTGGTTGTCCCTGCGGGTCAAAAAATTGAGTCATTGCAACACAAGTGCCTACTCAAGAAAGAGACAGGGGAGAAGATTTTGATAGTGAGGTTGCACTGGCACAACCAGTTCAAGGAGCACAATGTGCAAGGGTAAAGAGCATGTACCCTAGGGTTCCCAAGCTGACCCAAAAGCCCACCAAGGTCATCACTACCAAGAAAGTTAGAAACAAGAAAATTGAGTTTACTTCCTTTGTGTTTCACCCTGTCTACTGCCAGGAAGCTGTCCCAACAGCCATGATGGAGAAGTTTAAGCCTGTTCTTGACACTAGCTAAAAGCCCTATATCAGTGATGGCAAACAAGAAGTCAATGAAGAGCCCAAGTTCTAAAGAACTACATAGGGTCAGCTTGTGCGCAAGAAAGTTGTGGCCTTCTACAACAAGGTGCCTATGGATTGCATACCAGTTGCCAATCAGGATCCTGGATCATCTCAACCAACTAAGGCCACCCAGAAGGCCATTCCCAACATCAAGCACATCATCTTTCTCAAGCTGATGCAGGAATCAGGTGACTACAAGAAGGCTACAGCCCTTGTTGAGGTGGATTCCAAATATGCCAGCAAGGTATTCAACACATTCATTGATACTGGCCAAGTTCTTGCCGCAGAGAAATCCTTGCAAGTTTCCACCATGCTCACCAAGGAGCACAAATGGGCAATCTGCCAGTGGATAAACTGAGACTGCCATATCAAACTAGAAAATATAAAGTCAATGATTAAGTCCACTTTTGATGTTAAGGTGTTCTTTTCCTTTTATTATCATTTAGTAAAGGGTATGCAGCTTTTGTGAAAAAACTTGGGGTATCTCCTGGCAATCAAAACAGCTCTGACAATATTGAGACCCAGAAAAAATATGCTGAGGCATACACTGCCCTCAAAGAGAAATGAACAGTCAAATTCTACTACATCAACAAATCAACATTCTCTCCTTCTATGTGAAATTAATATGGCTATGACCAGAAAGGTTCAAAAGACAGAGTAGCTTGGCGTGCTGCAGTCTGCACCACAGCCTATTCAATGGTGGCTCTCCTTGGTCCAAAGAGATTGAGATATACCAAACAATATTGTCACAACAGCAGAACCTTCTCATCATTCTTCTGATTGGTCCAGGAGCACATGAAGAGCACAAGCCTGGGGTTCACCAATGTAATAGTACTGGACAATTTTGGTCTCCACAAGGTGATGATATTCTTGCTAAATTTCTATCAATCAACATCAGTATTGCAGTTAGCCCCCAACAATTGGCCACATCAAATTTGCGCCTCTTATTTCTCCCTGTCTATTCCCCATTCCCAAACCCTATTGAGGAGGTCTTTGGGTGGCTCAAGCAAGTTGTCAAGTGGGGGCGCCAACTTGGACCAAGGACCTCTTTGATTTGCTGCATAATGGGATCCACACCCTCCCAGCTGAGACTGTGGCCAAATTCTATGGCCACACTGATTTGTTCATCCCCACATGCCTTACCAAACATCCAATTAAAGGCTTAGTGTATCCAACTTTTTTATATTCTCTAATTTACTCTTTTTGGATTTATGAATTAGCCTTTTATTTTTAGATGACTCTAAGCCTGCAATTCCATACAGTGGCACCATTGACACAGAGATTTAATTTTTTAAAGGTAAATTAATAAATATATTATATTCTGTGATGGTTATCTCCAATATGTAATATGACAATATGATAATTATATGGAAATTTCACTTACATCAACTACATATAAAAATAAAAATAAAAGCACTCAAATTAAATGTGAATTTTATCAATATATGTTATTACGCTTTTATATAGACCTTCTCTGGGATTTTTTTGTAAAAATTGTTTGCTAAAATAGGAGTTAAAAATTAATTAGTATAAAAAGTAAAAATTAAAAGTGTAGAATTATATTTGAGGGAAAAGGTTTTTATTCATTGCGCCAATAGTGGGTTCTGCAATATGTACCCACCTGGCAATGGAAGTGGCACACAACCTCCACTGCCACACCATATAAGTGGATACATCTTTATTAAAATACTCATGTCTGCTAATAAAAGGGAGGATATTGAAGTGGGAATAAAGCAGCAGCTTTTCTGGCAGGACTGCTAACCCGTAAATACCAGCCAGAACCAGGGTGTCCTGGATGATGTGGTACACTGAGTCATATCCCAGGGGACCTTCTTCCCATCCAGGGAGAGCCTGGCCTTGTCACTCCCAAGAAGAACCCTGTCCAGGTCCTCTAAAGAGGCACTCATCCCAAAGTAGAAGAGATATCCAAGGTAAACAACAATGATGAAGTCTTTTTCCAGCAAAGGCTTCAGTAAAATCACAGAGTTTGTTGAAAACAGTGGTAATCTTCTTCTCATGCTTTGTCTTTGCAAAAGTGATCTCCATTGACAGAGGGAGCCATGTCTTGTTGGCACTCCAGGCCATCCTGAAGTCAGCAAGAAGGATCTTTGTCTTCTTGATGGCTGTTGCAGACGCAACAGCCAATTTCCTTATTGCAGCCCAAAGTTTTTCAGCAGGTAAGAGAGTGTATGCTTCACCAGGAAGCAGAAGCAAGCAGCTGCATGTGCCCAGCCCATCTTCAGCATGTTCTTGAATGAGAGTGTCTCCAGGACGTCCCAAACAAGCTCAATGTAGTTTACACAGTAAACTCTAATGAGGGAAACCGGGTCCAGGCAGACCAGTTGGGCATCCTTGTAGGCAGAAACTACCCACTTGGATGCCCCTTTGCCATGCGGCAGCCCGGCTAGCACAACCCTTGTCATTGGGAAGGACCCGTGAATTCTGTCTTCAAGCTCCTGTAAGACAGGGGGGACAGATAGAGCTGCCTAGCTACATGATTGGCATAGTTGGCGTATAACGTGGCGGGAACAAAGGGGAGCAGGACCTGGCAGAGTTCACCGTCAATGTTTTCTAAAAAAGGTAAGTTTTTTGAAATTATAATAATTTTATTTTTTAGGTTACCTTCACGTGTTTCCTCCTTGCTGATGGCTTCATCAGGCTTAGCCATTCTTGGCGCAAGCAATTGTGCTGGAAATTCTGTGTCCTTGGTTCTGGCTTGCTTGGCTGGCTTGAGATGTGCATACATCTCAGGGTTGTCAACCCAGACAGACGGCGCAGAGAGGGCAAAGGACTTGAATTAAAGGCCTTCCACAACAGTCTTCAGGACATTTAAAAGGTGTTTGATTGTTGTTTTGGGGGTATCTGGCATCTTGGTCATAAGTGCCTTGGCAGACACCTTGTTGATTTTGTCCCCAGTAAGGACGGCAGCCTTGACTTTTGCCTTGGCCTTTCAGTCAATGTCTTTTATTTTTATAATTGCTGAGTTGAGGTCCTTTAGCAGCTTCTCCAATTCTCTCATATGCTTTTTTACTAACCTTTGCTATTGTTTTATAGCTTTAACCCCAATAAAATCTGTATTATTCTGATACTATTGCCTCTTTGTTTATTCCTGTTTGTTTTCCCATTTACTACAATATCCTATCTTTTTACACATTGTATATACGTTTTACCATATCTCAGCATGCAATGGTTGCTTTTTTTGCATTGCTTCCATAATTACTGTATTATTTTAGCTCTTTACACAGCCCATTGTGAAAAATTAAAAACAATTTGGTAATTAGCTAAATTTAAATTAGAAAATTATATGTTAATTGTGTTTATAGAATGTTGTTGCTGATCCAAATTCAAAGCCTTAATGATAAACTTTAAGCCAATCAGGAGCCAAGTGATAAAGTGATTGTTGTGACATAAAGGGTCACCAAATAATTTTTTGATGTATGTGAGCTAATCAATATGATTGGCTGGTTGTTTTGCCACAGCAGTAATGGCGCACAATGGCAAACCAACCAGCCAATCATATTAATTATCTCACATGCATCAAAGATTATTGGGTGACCCTTTATGTCACAACAATCACTTTCTCACTCAGCTCCTGATTGGCTTAAAGTTTATCATTAAGGCTTTGAATTTGGATCAGCAACAACATTCTATAAACACAATTAACATATAATTTTCTAATTTAAATTTAGCTAATTACCAAATTGTTTTTAATTTTTCACAATGGGCTGTGTAAAGAGCTAAAAATAACCTTGTTATGGATCTATATACATGACATAGTAAACATATGATTTTATAGAAATAAGCTGAACACAAAGAATAAAACCAACTACAAAAAATAGAAAATAAAAATTTGAAATTTAAGATAAAGATAATATAAATAGAAAATTTTTGGCAATAAGGAGTTTATGTGGGAGGGGAAGAATGATGCCTATTAAGAAGAATAACACGGAAAGGAAGATGTTGAGGTGGTGCTGGCCTGGGAGATCTGAGACTGAGTGAGAGGGCTGGCAGGTGGGGGTGGCGGGGATAGAACCAATCATATTTATTGTGATGGCTGCCATATAATGCTTGTTATATTCCTTGTCTGCTATTGATTGGATTGGCTGATAGACAGCTGTGGCACGGGGTGAAAGTTGCTTGTCCTTACGTGATTGGTTGCCCATGTTCACATGGAAGACAAATTGGGCAAACAAGTCAGCCACCATCTGTCAACCAAAGAGCAACTCATGGTCCAGGACTCTGAGAAAAGATCATTGAACGCCTGGAGGCCGTGCTGCCAGACTGTGTCTCCAATGTTGAAGAACACTACATTGGCCAGATGGATATCTGTGTGACCAGCTGGGTACACTGAGGCCTGGTGCCTGTGTCCTTGGATTGATTTGAGGGCGGTGAGCTACCCTTCATCCAGTGGCCCAAGAAAACCTGGTGCTTGGAATTTGAGCCATCCCAGGAGTCAATTAATCCACAGAGGATGTAGCTGGACTTTTAGCCATTTTGGAAATCTAGGTTTGTCCAATAATAGACAGAACCCTTGGCTGAAACAGCCAGAAACGCACCAATGAAAGTCCCCTTCTTGACCTTCTTCCTTCTATTTTTGGCAGCGGCTCTTCCTTGCTTGTCAAAATCATCAAAAGCTATTGATAGCTTATAGTAGGAGATAAACATGATGTCATCTGATAGACATGTCAAGCATCAGACCAGGGTTAATTTGATGTTAAGTTCATATGGGGAATCCTTGGTGTCATCCCATTGGTTGGCAGCAACATTGGTCAGCCCACAGACTGATGCCACCTTCTCATACATCCAGAGCTGCACCATGCACTCAGACACCCAAATTCCATGATGCGCAAGTTGCTTCCAGACCTGGGTCAAGGGAAGCTTGGGGTCCTGCTGCAAGAGATAAGCATAATTGGGTATGCCTCATTGGTTTGTGACTTGGGGGCCTTCTTGGGCTTCTTGGTCATCCCATCCAGGTTCCCCCTGTTCATTAGATTGTTGAACTCCTGCATTATGATGGCTCAGATAAATTGCATTTGGCTAGCAATCTGTTCCAAGGATAGACCCTGCAGGTTCAGTGCCACAATTTTCTGAAGAATTTGGGCAGTAATTATTCTTCATTTGGGGTGCTGGGCTGGGGAAGCTGAAGCCTGATTGGCTGTAGGGGGCAGGTTGGCTTGTAGTGGGAAGTTGTTCCAAATCAAGGTTGCCATCCTGATTGATTGGTTGACAGGCACCTTGTGCGGGGGTGGGTACGGGAGTGGGGGCAGAGCTAGACGCAAAGTGACTATTGAACAAGTCAAAGCCATAGGGGTCAGGGGTCAGGTACAGTTCATCTTCCTTGTTACCCACCTCAAAGGCTTGGGTATAAACGGGTGCCTCCATGCCCTGAGCCTTGCCTCCATTAAAGCTGGCTTGGCTGTTGGCGCCGTTGAAAATGTTGTTGCTAGTAAAAACCATATTGAAACAAAATCTAGGATAAAATCACTAAAAGTAGAAGTTTAAAATTTTATGATTTATTTTATTGTAATCACCATTCCATATTTGGAAGGTTCTCAAAAACATTATACACAAATAAGGATCCATGAAAATGAATAAAATGCCTCTTTTCCTAATTGAATAGCTGTTGATTGGCTATTAAACTGTTATATTTCTATTTTAGGCTGATCATACTACACATCTTGTGTGACTTCATTTAGCTTTGTGTTTGTGAAATCTTGCTTCTATATTGCTCTATATTTGTTTCATTTTAGTCCTTCTGTTGGTGGATCATATGAATCCTGATTGGATTATAATATATTCTGGAACATCATCCATCCATTTCACTTGATTTGCCAGTCCATTTCATTTGTAGTTTGACCTAAGCTTTTTGCTGTTTGATATAATTTTGTATAATGTGTTAGTGAAATTTTGTTCTTTGTTTAAAATTTTGTCTGTTTACCAAAAATATTTAAATTATGTGATTCCTGAATCTCACCCAACTTGGGGTTTGCTTAAATCTGAAATCATTTTGTTTAGATCTGAAGTATTTTGGTTGTTGGCATAGCTTTTAAAACTAATATATCTAAAACCTAATAAATATTAAAATATTAAAATTTTCACATATTAATTTTTCTTTGCTTTTTTATTTTTTATTATGCCTGACACAATATTATGCAGAATTATAAAAATTAAGTTGATAAATTCACATCTAAAAAACAAGTATTAAAAATAAAATGAATACAGAATAAAAGATAAGTCATATGTTTATTTGATTGGCTGTTTATCAAGGCATGCATGGATGAACAAATAAGAATGTACATGGAATTTAGCCACAGTCTCTGTTGAAAAATTATGGACCCCAACCTGCAGCAAATTAAATAAGGCCTTGGGCCCAGATAGCGTCCTGCTTGACAACACGCTTGAGCCACCCAAAGACCTTCTCAATTGGGTTCAGGAATGGGTAAAGATGGGAATAAATAATAGTCTCATACAGTATTTTTCAAACCTGTTGAGATAAACAAAGAATCTCAGTCTAAAAACAAATACAACTCAGTCTAAAAGCAAAATCAAGTTGGATCCAAATCTATTGTAAATTAATATAAATTCTTTGACTTTTGATTTTGTTTTTAGACTGAGTTGTATTTGTTTTTGGACTGAGAATTTTTTATCTTAACAAGTTTGAAAACTACTGTAGGCACTGTGGCCAATTGCTGTGAGCCAATTTCTACGCCTGTCTCAATCATTGGAAATCAATTGAAAAATACTGGCCACTTTTTGGAGCCCAACATTATCAAAAACAATGATGTTGGTGAACCCCAAGCTATTAATTCTTAGATGCTCCTGAACTAATCAGAGAAATTCTAGAAAGGTATCATTATTGTGCAAACCCTTGATCATTTGATATAGTTCAATGCTAAGGAGACTAAGAAGGGCTATCATCAAGAAGAGCACAGCACAAACAGCCACACACTGGGATACATCATCCTTGGCACCTTTGTGCACATAGCTGTAAGCATTGTTCATGAAAGACACAAAGGACACTTCATTGATATAGTGGAGTTTTACCATATCATTTTTCTTTATTGTGGTGTATATCTTAGTGTATTTATGACAGGTCTCAATGTTTATTGTGCTATTCCAGTTGTAAAAAAATACCCTGGGGGTTTCCCAAGAAAACCTTGATTCTCTACTCAAATAATAGTAAAATAAAATTGAGGCCTTGATTCTAAAAATATATTTGATCATTGACTGTATATTTTCCAGTACAAGACGACAATTGCAGTTGATCAATTGCTTTATTGCCAAGATATGCTCCTTATCAAAGATGGCTGGCTTGCACTTGGATTTCTCCATAAGGATAATTTTGTTGGTTTCCAGGATTGTACTATACAGCCTATGTGCCAGTTTTTCTGATAAACCAACAGTTACTGCAGCCTTCTTTTAAACCCAAGCTTCCTTGATAAGTTTGATGATGGTTTCACAGGTGGAGTTTGAGATCACCTTGTGTTTGGGATTTTTTGAGGTAGGCAACAACTCATCAGGTTCTGACAAGACACAGGGCATAGGTACATGGATATAAAATGCAACAATCTTTTTCAGCACCTTCTACACATTCACAGTTCAATAATACTATGACTCTTTGTTGTTGTCTTGCCCTTTACCATCATTCATGTAAGGCTCATGTGTGGTATCAAGAACAGGCTATACACTCTCTATGATAGTAGAAGAAATACCATCATGGTGGTACACAGGATCATATACCAAGGACACACTCTTGGTGGTGACAACATTTAACATCCTGGTGGTGGTGAACTTTGTGTGTTTTCTGATCAGCTTTGGGACTTTGGGATCAATACTAGCTGCTTTTTTAGACTGGGTGCCCTGGGTTTGTTGCTGTGTTTGTTTGGTTTAGATCTCATCACTTAATTCAGAACAACTCCCACCATCCACCTCCTGGACTGCAGCCACTCTGTTCTTTGATTCATGAGGGTGTCCATGTCTGCGGCGTACTCCTTTGGCTCCTTGGCTCTGTTGCTGCAATGTGTTCATTTTGATTTAAAAAAATAATTTAAATTAGTTTAGCTATATAATTTATTTATTGTAACTTTTATTTTTCTAAATATAGTAGCATAAAAGCTTACAGTCACTACTATTTATTTCACATTAGGTTTTAAAATTTCTATATTAATTATTTTTAATTGTGAATGTGCACTTATAGCCATATGCATTGATATATTTAATTTATTTGATAATTTTCACCCAAAAACAAACACTCATAATATTATATTTTCATTTTCTGCTTTATATTGTATTTTTTAATTAGGGTGAACCAGTAACAGCATGAGAAATTTCTGATTTGTTTTGATATTTGATGTTCCTGTTGTCTGTTTTGGGTTTTATGAGGTTCATTGTTAGATTGATGTTTTCACTTCAATGACTGAATTAATTTTGTTTTCAAAAACCATAATGAACATAGTAGCTTTATATTGTGACTGAAACTCATTTGTTCTAGTGCTTGGTATATTTTTTGTTGAATCATCACTCATTTTTTCTCAGTTTACATATGTTGTTTCTGACTGGACATTTTTTCCAAATAGTGCACATTTTCTGTGGAATTAGCTCCTATTTCTATCTAAAAAGATGAACTTTTTTAAGTGACTGAACCAATTTGTTCTGATCTGAGATATTTTTGTTTATCTCAGCTGGTTGTAAGGCTACTGTATAAGAATATGAGTGAGCATAGGATTTAATAACTTCTCAGCTGGGAGATCATATGGCCCCACACTTAGAAGATCAAACTGGTCCTCAGGTTTATCTGAAGTGCCATACTCAATAACTCTCTTGAGCCACTCAAAAACTTCTTCAATTAGATTCATAAAGGGAAAGTAAGCCAGAAGGGAAAATCCTGTCAGGGCCTGTAATCAATCAGCTCTCCTTAATTGGGATATCAATTTAAAGCCCAGAGAACTCATTGATGATTTCTGTCATTTTATGGAGCTCCACATTATTTAAAACAATAATATTGATAAAGAAACCTACTGGTCTTCCTGAGACAATTCTTAACATTTTGAAGGAATAATAAAAGGTGTCACTGTTGTGAGAGCCTATAATTATCTGGTGAACTTTAATGCCCTTTAGGGACAAGGAGTGGCATCATATAATATAAGGTGTTGTACATTGATAGGATCCTCTGTTTTGGATGCCCTTTTATATAGCCATATGAGTTGCAGAGAGAGAAATAGATTATTATCCATCAATAAAAAACCAAACTTTTTATTGGCCTTAGGAGATAAATACATCTCAGATATTTTCTCTGGGTTTCAATATAACTAGGGCTATTTTAATTGTACAGATAAACATGAATTTTTTCCATGAGAAATGAATCCCTCTAATAACTTGGCAAGAATAGAAAGCTGATACTTCAATATTGAAAGCAGGTTTGACCCTGGTCTGTATAATTTCTAGTTTGATTTGGCAATTCTGGTCAATCCACTGGCAAATGACTCCCTTATGCTATTTCAGAGAATACTCAGCAGCAGTTTGGTTTTCTTGATTAAGTCAATTCCCCAGTTTTATATATGATTTTTATACGCAATCAGCCAGTTTTGGTAAAGTTCTGACAATACCTGTGGCCTTCTTATAGCCATTCATAAAACACAGTAGCTTAACAAAATCACACATTTTTGCCAAGGATGAGAAGCTTTCCCTTTTGTTTGTGCTGTGTAGTGGTGTCTGACTGGGTGACAATGGGCATTGGTACTTGGGTATAGTATTCAGTTACCTTCTCCAATACCTTCTGCCTCTTTACAGTGTGGTAGAATTCTGGCTCTTCCTTGTCTTCTACATCCCTTTCAATCACAAAAAGATAATATATAGTATCAAGTATAACCTGACACTTATTATGCATACTTGCACTAGGAGTATATTTGTGGTATTCAGGTGGGTATACAATTTTTTACTCAACTGTTTTGTTATTCACAGTTCTGGACATGATAACCTTTTGAGCTTTTCTAATAAGCTTTGAGACCCTAGGATTGATGCTCCTGGCTCTCCCAGTATAAACAGCCCAGCTCTGGGGTTGTGTTGCTGCATTCTTGTCTTTGCTGGATGTGCTATTGACTGCTTCATCATCCTCACATACAGGGGCTCTGAGGGTACACCCTCTTGGGCACCCACAGCCTTGGTGCTCTCCACTGGGTACACTTGCCTATTGTTTGGGTTGTGTGAAGTTTTCCATTGGAGTGAATAAAAATTACTACTGATATTTTTGTTATACTAAATTTTGGACTTTCTATACTATTTTGGATGCCAAATTTCTCTTGTCTGTTAATTTATCATTGACTTATGTGTATTGTGTTACTATATTTGGCCAAACTGGCCCTGTTTGTGGTAACTTTATCCATTCCATCTCATTCCTTTGAATTTGCACTTGTTTACACTCAAAAAGGGCGCTCTGAATATTTATATACAATATTTGTTTCAAACTATAGGTATTAATTTGGATAGCTCAGTAATGAGATAGTGATTGGTAAGATTTGTTGGTAGTTTGACTTTGGGTGCTGTTGGTTTGCTTTTTCTATTGATCTTATTCTCATGTGTGAGTTTTGTATTATGGTACACGACTTCTTTGCACCCTGATCAAAACACAGTAAACAGGATATAAATTTAGATAGGTGTGAATCATTTGCTTGTATATCAAGTTCCTGGTCTTGCTGTATGACTTTGGTGTGTTTTATGATTAATATATGTTTTGTGTTTGATTTGATCTGTTTATTAACACCTATATCACCGTTAACATAGATCATACCATGTGCTTGATGTTATATTTTGTTCAATGTGCAACTTTAGTTCACTCTGAGCCAACTTTGGTTCGCCTATCTCAAATGCTGTGAAAAGTACAGCATCTATACATAATAAATTAAAGAGATGATAAGTAATGCAGACCTAAAAATTAAAAGACACTGAATCGATATATTAAACTTAAATTTGCATTTGTCTTTGGATGGGCCAATCGCCTAGTACTCGGATACTGCGAGGCTATAGAGTTAATACTATTCCAAAGTGCTTCAAAACTATCTGCTTAGTAAAATAGGGATAAACTGATAATAAACACTTATTTAGCAGGTATAATTAACAACTTTGTCACGAGATATGATTACACCTATTATATTACTTAGGTGTGTAACATCGTTAATGTGAGCTAATATAAGCCCACTGTATTACTGCCCGCCTAAAATGAAAAGGCTAAACTAAAAGCAGGGATTGAAGATATTAGACTTTAGAACAACTGTAGCCAGTATATAACTATAACTATTTTTAAGCAGATGTTCAATCTGAAGTTTAGACCGCATTGTGCCAATACAAAACGAGCTCAATGTAGATTTGGGATAAGAGGTAATTACGCATATTTGATAATAATTAGATCTCATTAATATCTTATCGCAAATGTATGTTGAAACAGCGCTGAAGCTTGCATCGGCAAATTTAAACTAGCAGTCTTTAATTCATGAGCTTACAAACATATGATTTAAGACTGAATAACAAGCTTAAATAAAGTTTAAATGTACGCTTCTTTAAAAGCAAAGGGCAATTAAATTTATAGACAAAATAAAATTTCTATTTTATAATGGCATGGCTAGTTAATTTACTCTATTTTTTAGCCGGCTTACTTTCAGGGGTTCCCACAAGGGCTTCATCGAAGCGCTTTATGATGTTGTTCTCATGGGGATGTTCGGCATCAGGGTATACTAAAAGTCTACCAAGACGGTAGTCACGGAGACGATTCTTAGGAAGCATGCCAGAGACAGCTTTTATGATGATCTAATCAGGTGTAAATATTTTTGAAAGTTAGCTTCCTACTTGCTCAGGGTTCTTTTCCAACATGGTCTTATATGGAATTTCCTTCAATCCACCAGGAAACCCAGAGTGAGAACGGTAAACTTTTTGCTCAGCTTTACGACCAGTAACCTTTACATGCTTGGCATTTATTACAACAACATAGTCACCACAGTCAGCTATTTAAAATTAGAATTTAAAATGGAAATAGATACCAGCAGGATCATAAATTGGCTTATGCTTGCCCATCAGCGTTGTTGCAATTCCAGTAGCCATTCTTCCCAGAACACGCTCCTTGGCATCAACAAGATGCCAAACACGAGCATATGCCAATGCAGTCTAAATCAACAATAGAAATAAATACAAAAAGCCTTATTTTACTCTATGTTTTATAAGCCGAAATCAGTCTTTAATAATGAAGCAGATTATGGAGGCATAAAAGAAAACGATCTGCAGTATCAAAAAAATATATTTTTATTGTGTTTGGATCAAAATCGAAAAGTATATAAAATTTTCAACATTACTTTTCCTATTGCTTGTGACATTTGGGAGACTTTACAATAATTAGCTTCCAGAAATATTTAGGAGCTTACATTAAGTCCATCCCATGTTTGACTTGGTTGTTGGGCTCCATAATTTTAATCACATCCAGATTTAATCTGGATGCTAAATGCTTCAGGGCCAAATTTTCACCTAGTCGAATTTGACTAGCAGAAGTAATCACGCTCTTCAGCTATTACCACCATTTTATAGCGATTTCCAAGCTCACATAAGGCGATCATCTGATTTGAGACAGTGATCTTAACCACAGGCTTGGTGATCCTAAATTTTAATACAGCAAATATAAAATCATTATATTGAAGCTATACAGTAGTCTTATAAGGCAGGAATATACTCCATTAATTATTGTTCCGCCGGACAATTTTCCATCATTTTGACAGAAAGTTGGATGATGGAACTCATTTTTTATCATTTTTATAGTGTATTTTTCTTTTGGCTAGCTTAGTTTTGCATGTGTTGCAGCATCTTCAATTAATCCCTCTTGGTAGATCATTCCCCCAAGAAATGATTCAATCACCAAGTGAAAGGTGGTGTGGTACCAGATTTGAATCTGGACCAAATATCAGATATTCAAAACTGCCAAAAGCTTGAAAAAAGTTTATGCTTGTGTTGAGGATCTGGATGTACAAGTATTCTGGCTACCGTCATCCCACTTAACATCCAGTCATCATCCAATTTGGTGCCTTTCCAATATACAGTTCAACATACTGGAAATGGCAACAAACCAATATCACATGACTGTCCAAGTATCCAGCAACTTGAACCCATCCTGCACATGACCAACCCCTAGGTTCAATCTAACTAAAATCTCCGCCACAGCTAAAGCTATATAAGTCTAAAGTATTATCCAATAAAATATACTTTTTCTCTTCTTACTTCCATATTCTAAGCTTCCCCAAAGGCGCTCTTTATCACTGGTAGCAGCTACAGTTTTTTTGACCACACCATTGAAAGAGAAAATGACTGACCAAAACCCGCCTACCTTTGCTCACGTACTCAACCACGCCACATCCCAGGATACCTGGAAGACATACTTCTGCACCCACGACATCAATGAAGATATTCCTAGTGGATGCACCATATTCAAAGAACTGGTCATGCCCAAAGCATGCACCAAGATAATTCAATACAGTCACTCTCTCTAACCACAAACAAACACACAACCGCCTATCAAAGGCAAAGTTACCAACACCAAGTACATTGGTAATGACAAGTTCTTTGGTAAAAACAAAGAAAACATCATCAACTGGCTAGACCACTCAGCTGCTAAACTCCGCGCCAGCCACAGCTAACTAGTTCACCACCTGGGTCGGCTCACGGACTGACAAACAGGTTGACAACTGGGAAGAGTTCAAGCGGACATCATGCACAATTTCTGCGTCACCAAATCCCTTTAAGATATTGCAATACAGCTTAGCAATCTTCCTCAGAAGACCACTATCACAGCTTACGCCATCGAATTCAAAGAAATACACCGCAAAATTCAAAACCCAGAGCAAGCTGACAACGTACATACCAGAGCCTCATTCATCAACAGAATGAAACCCTCTGTTGCTGCCCTCATTTTTCCAGAGGCTAATAACTCCATGCCCGCTCTCATTGCAGAAGCCAAGCGCGCAGAAAAACGCACAAACATGGAATATGCTGCACACAACAGCAACCGCGCCTCAAACGGCAATGGCAGAGACAACTCTAATGGCAACAAGTTCCAAAACATCAATCATAGCAACAGTAACTCCAATTGTAATAATGGTAATTGTAGCCAAAGCGCAAACCACTCCCGTCCCAAGAAAGAGGACACTGCTGAAGTTAACAATGCCAAAATAGCAACCTGCTATGAATCTGACCCCAGGTTCTCTGACCTTGAAGGTCTCAAAATAGAGGAACATGGAAAAGAGGAGGGGGAACAGGCTTAAGTGCCCCTGTCTCCCCCCAAACCAACAAAAAATTGTACCAAGGCACAAACTTTGCTGCTCGCATCCCACGTGTCCTGCAATCCTCCATTTTTATGAACGTAAAAATTGAAGATCACTCACAACCTCTTGTCTACCCATGCACTTACAAATTACATACACATAAAATTCTATTTGACTCTGGTGCACAACACACCAGGGTCAGCAAATCATTTGTAACCAAAAACAAAATACCAGTTGTCAAATCCAACTTCAAATACGCCAGAATGGCAGACAAATCAAAAGTCCTACTTGAAGGTGAAACAACTCCCTTCAGAATTGACCTCCAAGGCATTCAAACATCCATCAAAAGACTTTTTATGAACAACATAAACTACAACATTGTAGCAGGCATGGACTGGTTCACCCAAGTGAACCCCAGCATATGTTGGAAAACAAAGACCATGACCATCAAACACAATGGGGTCAATTTCAATATCCTCAAAGAACCTAACAATCTCATCCTAAGAGACACAGTATTTTTCCAAATCATAAACCAAGATAACTAAAAACGTCTAACCAAAGACAGTACCCTCCACATAATGAGGTACACCAAATTCAATAATATACAAACAACAAAAATCCAATGCCCAGAACTTGCGGCACTCCTAAACAAACATGCTCATGTATTTAAAGAGGAACTCACAGAGTTACCCCCCAAACGGGAGGTCAAGCATGGCATTGACCTATGCAAAGCCATGCCTAAACCAGCATCCCTCTACAGACTCTCCCCCATGGAGACCCAAACACTTAACACACACATCAAGGACAATCTAGAAAAAGGATTCATTTGCCCATCTGAATCCTGTGGGGGGCAGTGGTTTTCTTTGTAAAGAAAAAGAAGGGTCTCTTTGCCTAGTTACTGACTACAGAGCACTAAACACAAGTACAGTAAAAAATAAATACCCCCTTCTCCTCATAAAAGACCTATTTGCAAGACTCTCCAGAGAAAAACTTTTTTCAAAAATTGACCTCACATCTGGTTATAATCAAGTTAAAGTAAAAGAGAAAGACATACCAAAGACCACATTCTGTACACAATTTGGGTTGTTTGAATGTAAACTAATGAGCTTTGGGATGAAAAACGCTCCCGCGACGTTTGTCACCATGATGAACTAGGCGCTAAATGGCCTCTCAGATACATTATGCTACCTCAATGACATCATTATATTCTCAAAAACAAAAGAGGAAAACCTCACGCATGTCTGCAAGACACTCGATTGACTCGCAAAGCACAAACTTTACAACAAGCCTAGTAAGTGCCAATTTATGGAAAAGGAACTCTTGTTCTTGTACCACATTGTCTCTAAAAGTGGCATCAAAGCAGACCCAGATAAAATAAAAACCATCAATAACCTGCAACACCCCTCCTCTGTTAAACAAGTATGATGCTTTCTCAGAATGGTAGCTTACCTAATGAAGTATATCAAAGATTGCGGAAAGCTCATCACACCAACAAATGACCTAACCAAAGGCAATGCCAAAAAGAAATTCATCTGGATACCAGAATGTGACAAGAATTTCCAACTATTAAAACAAGCTTTGATTGAAGCACCAATCTTGCAATACCCTAATCACAACAGGTGCTACGAGCTTGAGTCAGATGCCAGCAACACCACCATTGGTGCAGTCCTACGCATCTGCCAACCAGGGCAGCAAGACTTCCTGCCAGTATGTTACAAAAGCAGAAAACTAACAAACACTGAGCAGAGGTACCCAATACACGTTAAAGAATTGCTAGCAAAATACCACACATGCAAGAAATGGAGATGTTATCTAGAAGGACATTTAAACGTCTAAGTGCTAACTGACCATAAATCCCTAATCTATTTCAAAACTCAGAACACACTTGCACAGCGCCAAGCCAAATGGATGTCCTTGCTTGAACAGATTAACCTGGACATCTAATACAAAAAGGGAGCAGAGCTGGTCACAGCTGATGCTCTCTCTAGGCTATGTCAGCCAAGAGAGGATCATCCTGACCACCTGGACCCTGACTGGCCAAACCTATACAATACTGAGTATAAAACCAAAGGGAAAGACCCCTCAACACACCAACTAACCCACAATAAATTAGTAAGGAGCAAAAAGTATTTACATGTATTAAATGGCACTGTATACCAAATCATTAAAGACAAAAAGTTCCCTACATCCCACTTGCACAAAGAGTTGACACCATCCTAAGACATCACCATCTACTAGGACACATAAAGGCTAACAACCTATACCTCACATTAAAAGAGATAGTATGGTGGCCTAATATGAAACAAGACATAATTGATGTTATGAAAAAGTGCACAGTGTGTGAGAAATACACCAGCACCAGGGCTCCTCAACCAACAGTTAACCCAGTACCTGACCATGAACCATTTAAGATTTGGGAACTGGATGTAGTGGGACCTTTCCCAGAAACTAAGACAAAGCAATGTTTCCTAATTGTAGCCATTGACTTTGCCACATGCTGACCCATCTGCTGGGCAACAAAAGATCACAAAGCAGAAACAATAAACCAATTCATTAACAAAGCAATCATAGCTGACTACGGTACTCCAGACTACATCATAACTAATGGAGAAAAAGAGTTAGCAGGTCACGTGGTAAATAACAACCTAAAAGCAAAAAACATAAAACATTCCACAACCTCACCCTACAGGCCACAGGCCAACGGCAGAGTTGAACGCCTGAACAGAAGCCTTATCAGAACCCTCAAGAAAATAATGGATGGTAAAGCCAAAGACACATGGCCACTCTATGTGAACATACATTACAAGTATCCCAGGTCCACATCAATCAAGGGAAAGGCTACTCACTGTTTGAACTAACATACAGGTACAAACCAGAGATAGTTACCTGCAACAAACAGCCATACATAAAGATCCCCCCAGGAAAACCTCCCACAGTGGAACAAACACCAACACTACAACAAATACGCCTCAAAGCTAAAATAGCAGAAACAAAAAGGCTCAAAACACAAAAAGTAACCTCTACACAAGAACCACTCCCCATCAACTTCCCTGTATGGGTCCTGTCTGATAACAGGAAGAAGCTAGACTCAGTACACAGGGGACCAGGAGGAATCATCAAATACCAACCAGACAGGAACACCTACCTGGTTAAGTTCCAGGGCACTAAAGAGCCCATCACCAAAAAGTACCACAGATCCCGCCTCCACCTTGGCAAAGGAGAACACTTGACCCGGTTGATACCAACTAGCAAACAACTCCAGGAACATCAGGCAGCAGCTGTCAAGACAAAGCCCCCTCCTGATGTACCAGAGTAACTCCTTAAGGGAGGGGTGTGTTGAGGATCTGGATGTACAAGTATTCTGGCTACTGCCAACCCACTTAACATCCAGTCATCTCCTAATTTGGTGCCTTTCCAATATACAGTTCAACATGCCAGAAATGGCAACAAACCAATATCCTATGACTGTCCAAGTATCCAGCGACTTGAACCCATCCTGCACATGACCAACCCCTAGGTTCCATCTAAATAAAATCTCTGCCACAGCTAAAGCTATATAAGTCTAAAGTATTGTCCAGTAAAATATACTTCTTCTCTTCTTACTTCCATATTCAAAGCTTCCCCAAAGGCGCTCCTTATCACTTGGTTTAAATTCCCTGTCCTCTCAATTAGGAATATGATCTCTTTCTTCCATTATTCAGCTTTATTTAAGTTGATTAGCTGCAGAGAGCTTCCATAGAGACAGGTGCTGCTGTCTCATTGGTTTGTGTTTTCTTTTCCTCTGTCTTAATAAAATATTGGATATTTGAAGTCTTGCACTTCAGTGGCACCAATACAGCAACTTTTAAAGCTATGGCACTAAGCAAAAAAACTCATCTGTAAACAAAACCAACTCATATTTAAGTAAAATCAACTCAGATTCAAACAAATTTTAAAATAAATAAATTTATATTGATTAACAGTAGATCTGGGTTAAGCTCAATTTTGTTCTGAGATTCATTGATTTCATTTGCAGATGAGCTGATTTTTCTTATAGATAAGTTGATTTTGTTTACAGATGAGCTTTTTTGCTTAGTGTCATAGCCTTTAAAAATATTGTACTAGGTCCATATATTACCTGGAATAAGTATCCAGATCCTAAGAGAAGCATAATTGACTCAAGCCCCATGTGTAATGGCTGGCAGCTGTCATGTACCAAGGTGCTGAAGGAGAACTCCAGCCATCTGGATATCATGTCACAAGAGCCCAATGGAGGAAAGTTGCAGAATGTGTTAGGTATAGAAAACCTGCAGCTAAGGGGCGTAGGCGCCAAGGTTGGGAACAACAACTTTGGCCAGACTGATGATGGTCAGAATGACCATCTCAGCTCTACTGTGATTGTAGGGCTGTGGAAGGGGTGGAGAAAAGGAGTCATATGGAATTCCAGCCATTCCATGATCTGGACCTGGCCGGTAGTCCATGGGTGTAGGTCTAGGGTGATACTCTAGGCTTCTGGTCTGACTTCTGCTTAAGTGGTGTATAAGTCGAAATCCTAATAAAGCAAAAAAACTGATAGATTTATTGACTTTATTTGATGTTATCTGCACTTGATTTAAGTGTGGGGAAGTGGGGTTTATACCATTTTTCTGGTCTACCTTGGAACATACTACTTCCTTCTCCTTGTGAGCTTTTGGTGTCCCAACTCTTGGGTACTGGCTTCTGTGAAGTATTGAAATGTAGCTTGGGAAGTGAGGATTGGGATCTGAGTGACTTGGCCTGGGAAGGGGAATTCTGTTGGCAGCTGGCAGATAATTGGCTGGCTCCATCATTCTGAGATTTTACTTGGTTAGGGCATGATGCTGAAGCAGTGCCCATTAACTATTCAGGTTTTGAATCATTGTCTGTTGATTGGTGATTATTTTTAAATCAATCACAACTTGTAAGAAATTTTGAATTCTGCAGTTTAGCTGAGGTGCTGTACATAGCCAATTTATTGGCTGCATTACCAACAACCTAAGTGTCACAGTAAATTCCATAATGCCAGGAATTATCTGCCCAAGTAAGAAAGCTTGAAAAGCTGGAAAACTGTTAACAAAATAAACTGATTTGATGGATCTAAATCAAACAGTTGATTAAAAAATGGGTTACATCGGCTCTGGTCTGCCAGTTGTATTTGATTCCCCCTTGCAAGCTGACGTTGACAAATTGGCATAATATGAGAGTCACCAGATATGATCTTATTTATCAGAAAAGTCATCAGAAGTTGGTCAGACAAGGTTTCTTTTTCAAACTGGACTAGGTACTCACTTGAAAATGCAGAAGGGAAAGGAGCCAAGTATCCAGGTGGTATCGCTTAGTTGAATTTTGATTTATATTGAATAATCTTCACTGTTTCAAAGCTTAAGAGTTGAGTCCTCCCAAAATTTTAATCAATAAAAATCAAATGTCCTCTGGTCTAACTTTATTTTGAAATGCATCCTTTATTTGGCCTGCTGCTCTACATTCCCTACAATTTAATTCTTAGCCAAATCATTATGGGAAGATGGGGCCCTGCTGTTGGCACTTTGTTGTCCCCTCTGCCCGATGTTAGCCCAATGCCCGCAAACCTAGAAGTTTTCCCTGCTGTTTCCAAAGCTGAGACATTTGTAACATCTCAATGTCCTGAATTCTACGCCAAAGACTCATTGATTCCCTCTCAGGTTATTTATCTTGGGCTTCTTTGGTTAGGGTTAATCATTTTGCTTAACCCTAGTGTTTCTTTTGGAAATTTCACAAAATGCTATCTGAAGCTTTGTTGGTGGTTAATCATCAACTCTATGTGGATTTAGGTGGTGATTCCCCACCACCTGGAGACTACTTCTTACTATCCAACAATTTCTGTTAAATTGCTTAACTCTTCTACGTCTGAGTTTTTGGAAGTAGTTTGTCATGAAATCATGTTTCTTTTCTCCTGTTCTGTCAAGATATCCATGTTTAACATGTTCATTTGTATCAGCTCTTTTTTGAGCTTTCAGTTTGAGCTGTTCTTTAATTTGTGGTTTCCCTCTTTGGTGACAGTGGTTGAGTCTGGTTTGTCTTTTTCCTGGTTCTGCTGCGTCATGTTATTTTGGTGTCTGGATTATTATCCTGCTCCACCCACCAACAAAATTTTGCGTGAAGTTGCATTGGCCTTGCCATCCTATTCTGGCTCCACCCTCAGTCACAAACCCCAAGTTTATTCCATAATGACTAAGGTTTTGGTGGATGCGCGTGAATGGATGTTGTCCACAGTGGAGCACAATCCACAGGTTTTAACTGAAAGTGCATCTTTGTACCCCCTGTTAAATACTGTGTGTGTATCTATTGAGGAGCTCAAAGTCTATCATGAGCTGTACGCCTTCCATCAGGGTACTAGTCTGCTGGAAATATTCCTTCCTCAATTTCTTGCTTACTGTCACACAGTTGATGTTCCTGAGGTCAATAAGCTCTCAGCGTTATGGTTAGCAGTTGACCAAACTGCTCAGGACTTTGAAGTTTGATATTCTCTATTAACCACAAATGAGGCCCTGGTAAGCCAAATCCTTTATCTGGTCTCAAATATGTCCGCTTCCAACCAAAGTACAGTATCAATTGAATCCAACCCTCTACACAGTCCTGGTTTTCTGATGCATGTCCTGCAGTAGCTTTGCCCAGTCAAAGCAGAGAGTGTTTCCTCTGTGTGTCTTCCCATCCACAGCTAGCAATCTTGAACAAACCTGCCAATGTGAAGGAAGCATTGGTTCCAGTACTCCCCAAGAGCTTGATGGCTATGCTTCATCATTTACTTCCCGCAAAGTCATTGGTTGTGGAATCTGAGTAGTTGACTCTGATTTCCATTGCTTGTGATCATCCTGTTGTTCCTGAAGCCGTCCAAGCAATGATTGAGCAATATTTATAGAAGCATCCTGCCTCTTTGGCCGCAGTTTGTGCTACTGAAGAAAAACAAGATCCCGCTGTGGTTACTACATTTGCCACAAATAAATTTTCTTCTGGTTACTTCTTGTTTTATGATAGCATAGATAATGGTCAAACTATCTTCTGACCTGCAATTCTGTTAGACAATAGAGCTTCTGAAAATTTCATGAGTGTAGAGACCGCAGATCTATTGCAGCTGAAGTACCATCCAGGAATGCTGGTCAGAGGTGGGAATTGCCAAACATTTACCTTGTTTCAGCTGAATAAACCTGTAACATTTGTGGTTGCAGGTCAATCATTTACCGTGAGATTCTCCATATGTACTACCCTTATGTACCCTATTATTTTAGGGGTAGGCTGGCAGAGAGACCATAACATATCAATTCTCTTGACAGAAAAAAAGTTTCAGGTAGATTATTCTTTGGGTATTACAATTCATATCCTTCTGCTGAGTATGTTGGAGTTGGAGCAGTCTTCTCAGTCCATACAGTCCATCCCAGTTCCAACACCCATGAGTTCAGACTTGCCACAATGCCTCCAACCCTGGTCTGCAGCTTTTGATGCCACTAGGGGCAAGGTTCTCCCCAAGCATACCCAGTTTAATTTTGACTTCAAAGTTTGTTGGAAATTTTGACTAAGAAATGAAACAATTATGACAGAGCTCACAGATTGGGATTGCTGCAACCAAATCCATAAATTAGCAATATAAAAACCAATGATGCTAAGTATGATGGAGCTTGCAGATATGAATTGCAGCTACCAAATAACATAAGTTGGTAGTATAAATGATATGCATATTGGATCAGAAGTAGCCTGCTGACATGGACCTTAAATTAGCCAATGATAAGCACGGCTGCGCCACTTTAGAAATACACAAGCGCTGCAGCGCCGCCTAGCAACTGAATTAGGCGCCAAAGTGCCAAACTACTTTTATGTCAAGCGCCACCTGGCAAATATTGCAGGCGCCAAGGCGCTGCTTTACTTTTACATTGAGCGCCGAGGCGCTGGGTTCAATTCCCTATAATCTCAAATTCTCATATTTATCACATTAATAAGCATTAAGCTTGTAGCATGCCAAGGATTTAGGAAGTGATCCTGAAGTGTCAGGGACCCACCTTGCGGGGAATAAACTTCCCAGCTGATGGGCCAAGGCCCCTACATTTAAGCCTGCTATGACCAAGCCAATAGGAACCATGACCATTGCAAGATGTCCAAGTTGTCCTAGATAAGCAAACCTTCCAAACATAAAACTGAATTGCCCAAGTAGATAGTAGCCCACCAAATACGTCAAGAGGTAAAATGAGGCGTAAGGTATAATCAAAGTAGGTTCAGTGGGTGGGGAAACAAACAAACGGCCATAGTGGAATTTACGTCCCTAATGTCCAGAAGGATATTTGAACCATCCATTGGCAAGGGATTCCTTCTGGTGAGAATCATCTGGGGAGGAATTATACCAGTCTGTTGTTGTAGTTGGGTTTTCCAAGGCAAACACCTTGGACAAGAAGTAGGCTAGAAACCAAGATAGGAAGAGAATTCCTCTCATGGCTTCAGAGAAGGAATGTTATCAAAATGGATGAGTAGCTAGAAGAGTAATAATCTTTATTGTTGGAACAATTTGAAATGAATAAGTTTGGGCCTTTAAATAGGCTCAAAATCATGGCTGAAGAAATATGGGAGGAGTTTATTGGGATATGAGAAGGTTTACATGAAGATTGTGGGTTGTGGCATACCTGACTTAATTTGGAGTACCTTAATCTTAAAGTTTATATGGTTTAAACAGGATCAGCCACATATATAAAAGCAAGTTGTTGATAATTAAGCGGTGGAGTATCAGAAGATCTGTTAAATTCATATGTAGAGCCTTATCCTTTAACATTGAGAGCAGGTTGTGGATTGAGTGGGTGACAGGATTCAGCCAATCATATGCTGAGCAGTAAGTGACGTCTACTAGTTGATTAATGTGTTTGAATTTGAAAGGCTTTTTGAAAGCAAAATTCAATTGAATAAACTGAATATAAAAGGGTAAAACAAAGCTTTGTGATGTCCCAGTCTTAATAAACTCTTCATTTCCAGCGTCCTGGGCTCAAATCTGGATGCCAAAGGTATCCAAACAATTCCCTATTATTGTTGACTCTGTTGTGTTGGATTTAAAATGGGTGTCTCCAATCTCTTTTTTCTGGTGTTGATTCTCTAATATTTCTTTCCCAAGACTGTCAATGAAAGTCAGGTAGTCAGGGAAGTAATCCCTGACATGAAGTAACTAAATTATTCCACTCCAGCAAGGATCACCTGTGCTGGGTGAAGATGAAGATATTCTATTGCTTGACGTGCAATAAGCTCCAAACCTAGATTAATAATTACCCAAATTAGGGACGTGTTAGAATGTCCTAGAAGACATTTCTAGCAGCCCAGGGATTTTCTCTTGCAGAAGCTATAAGAAGAATTAATAAATTACAATAAATAAAGATCTTGACTTGTCTTGAATAAATCTTTAATCTGGTTGATCTTTATCCTGCTCCTTAAGTGCTTCTGCGCAATCAGAAGCCATTGCACAGACAATAATCATGGTTCCATTCAATCCTGGCTCTTCTGATACAATACTACTCATATCCTCACATATGAATGTATTCTGGCAAATGTCCTGTGCCCTATAATCTCAAATAATTGTGATGCTGTAATGCAAAAAGCGCAACAAGTTTACTGTTGACCTTATCTGTATTGCTTCTCCTATTTACCCTTTGTCTTTAAAGGAGGATGCATGCTTGGAAGAGTAGGCTTGTGAAATGTTGGCAAAGGGTTACATCTTCAAGAAGGCTTTGTCCATTTTCTCTCTACTGTTGTTTGTCTAAAAATTCCATGGGTTGCTCAGACCTTGTGTGGACTATGAGAACTTGAACAATATTAACATCCCAAACCCCTATCCTTTGCCTCTTGAAGCACAAATTTCTTGTTGTGTTGAGAAGGCAAAGGCGTTCTCAAAATTTGATCTTTTGGATGTGTTCAACCAGATTAGGATTGCAGAGGGGATGGAGTGGTTGATGGCGTTCAGAACTAAGAAAGGCATCCTCCAGTTCTGTGTTATGCCCTTTGGGTTGAAAAATGCTCCTGCTTGTTTTCAGAGGTTGATTGATTTGGTCTTGGGAGACCTCCTGGGTGTATGTGCTATTGTGTATATGGACAACATATTGGTGTTTTTTCTGGATGAGGAGTCTCATAAGGCTCATCTCTCAGCAGTTGTGGAATGTATTTTACAGTCCAAATTGATCATCAAGAAAAGTAAGTGTGAATTCTTTAAATGCAAAGCTACCTTTCTGGGTAATATTATCTTTGAAGATGGTCACACTATTGCCCCTGATAAGGAAGCAGCGGTTTGCAAGTATTTTAATCCGGTGACTATATCCCAACTTCATAGTTTTATTGGTACCTGTTCTTTCTTGAAAAAGTTCACACCTCATTTATCAGAGGTGGCAGCTCCTTTGTATTTTGCTAGTGGGAAAAAGACTTTGGTCTGGATGCCTGAGTATGAAGAGGCATTCTTTGCAGTCAAGGCTCTCTTGTTGTCTTCCCCAGTTCTGCAACATGTGGATCCAGAGCTCCCATTTGTGGTATCTATAGACATCTATAAATATGCTGTAGCTGGAGTATTGTTACAAACTTCCAGTGACAGTGTTGAAAGACTGGTGGGGTACTTATCTTGTAAAATGGAGGCTCATGAAATCAATTACATGTTCTACAACAAGGAATTGTTGGCAGTTGTGGAGTTGTTAAAGCATTGACATCACCATCTCATATCAGCATGCCACCCCTTTATTGTAAGAACTGATCATAAAGCTCTCCTGTACTACCGCCAACCCATAGTCTTGTTGGGTTGTCAATCCAGATGGCATGTTGACCTGACCAGATACAAGTTTTGGTATGAGTTTATCAAAGGTATCAACAACCACTTGGATGATGCGTTGAGAAGGAATCCATCCCATCTTCCTGATGCTGGTATGGACGCCAATTTTAACACACATACATTGATCCTGAATGAGGCTGTGTTCCCCTTTGTGTTGACTCTGCCTGCTACGCTTGCCACCATCTCCTTGACTGAGGATGCAGACTTGGACTTGTACTCTAAAGTTAAGTTTTTGCAGCCCCTGTCAAAAGCGTTATGATAGGCTATTGGAACTAGCATGTTTACACCTGGTAGATCAGCTGAAGGGCTACCACAAGATAGGCCCAAGACGTTATCATCAAGGCTGTCTATGGGTACTAGAGGTAACTATTTGAGACAAGATCATGGAAGCATATCACACTTGTCCTACAGCAGGTCACCCAGGAAAGAATAAGCCAATCAAGTTAATCCACCAACAGTTTTCTTGGAAGGGTTTGACAGTGTAGATAGCGGCCTATGTTTGAGATTGATTGGTGTGCATTTGGTCCAAAGCAAGCAGGAATAAGACTACTGGATTGCTGGTCCTACTGCAGTCAGCTGCAGGACCATGGGCGTTGGTTTCAGTAGATTTTATCAGAGAACTCCCAGATTCTAATGGGTTTAATTCAATCATGGTGGTTGTAGATTGGTTTAAAAAAGGCACACTTTTCCCCCTGCTCAACCACAATTACATTGGTGGAAACAGCACAGTTATTTGTGGACAGAATCTTCTCCCTACATGGCATCCCAATGGAGATAGTGAGTGATTGTGGGCCTCAATTTATTGCTCAGTTCTGGGAAGCCTTTACTGGGATTTTTGGTATCAAACTGTGCCGCTCTACTGCGTTTCACCCCCAGTCCAATGGACAAACAGAGAGGGTAAATAAAAATTTGGAGGTCTACCTACATTGCTACACTAATGCACAACAAGATGACTGGTGTGCAAACTTACCCATGACAGAGTTTACATATAATAATGCCCTGCATACTCTGACTTGGGTTTCATCATTCTATTCCAATGTGGGCTACAATCCTTCATCCAACATGGTTCCTCAACTGGTTAGCAATATGGAAGCTGCAACTGATTGAGCTGCTCCATTGAAGCAGGTTCATCAGGAGCTTTGGGTTACTCTCACTGCCACTGTGACAACTTACAAGGAATACACAGATTGAAAGCACCAGGAAGATCCAAACTATAGGCCAGGTGATCTAGTCATTATTGATGCCCATAATACAAAGTTGAAAGTCCCAGGTTACAAATTAGGTCCTAAGCAAGTTAGTCCCTTCAAAGCAGAACTTCAAATTGATCCCTCAGCATATTGGCTAGATTTACCCCTGGCTTTTAAGATCTTTCAAACCTTCCATGAATGCTTACTTACTCACTTCCTTTAAGGATACTCAGGTTTCTTCTACCCAACCCATTCTTGTGAAAGGAGAACCTGAGTATGAGTTAAATTGTATTTTGTCTTCCTGTAAGAATTGACACCAACTGGAATATTTGGTGTCATGGAAGGGTTATCCTGATTCTGAAAACTTGTGGGTTCCCCACTATAATTGTTCCAATTCCCCAGAGCTCATCCAAGAGTTCTATGTTTGTAAACCAACAGCCATTGGTCATCCCAAGCTTACTCTTGCAGCAATGAAGCTCCCTCCTGTACACAAGAACTTCTCTTTGTCCCATTTTCCCGACAGCGGTATTGTAGTCCAGGCTAAAGCAGAGGGTAATGTCACGGTAAATTCCATAATGTCAGGAATTATCTGCACAATTAAGAAAGCTCAAAAAGCTGGAAGCCTGTTAATAAAATTAACTGATTTGATGGATTTAAATCAAACAGTTGATTGAAAATTGGTTACAGCCGCTCCAGTCTGCCATTTATATTTGATTCCCCCTTGCAAGCTGACAATGATAAATTGATGTAATATGAGATTCACCAGAATTGATCTTATTTATCAGCACAGTCATCAGAAGTTGGTCAGACAAGGTTTCTTTTTCAAACTGGACTAGGTACTCACTTGAAAATGAAGAAGGGAAAGGAGCCAAGTATCCAGGTGGTATTGCTTAGTTGAATTTTGATTTATATTGAATAATTTTCACTGTTTCAAAGCTTAAGAGTTGAGTCCTCCCAAAATTTTAATCAATAAAAATCAAATGTCCTCTGGTCTAACTTTATTTTGAAATGCATCCTGTAGTTGGCCTGCTGCGCTACATTCCCTACAATTTAATTCTTAGCCAAATCATTATGGGAAGATGGGGCCCTGCTGTTGGCACTTTGTTGTCCCCTCTGCCCGATGTTAGCCCAATGCCCGCAAACCTAGAAGTTTTCCCCGCCATTTCCAAAGCCGAGACATTTGTAACATCTCAATGTCCTGAATTCTACGCCAAAGACTCATTGATTCTCTCTCAGGTTATTTATCTTTGGCTTCTTTGGTTAGGATCAATCATTTTTCTTAACCCTAGTGTGTCTTTTGAAAAATTCACAAAACAGTATCTGAAGTTTGTTGGTAGTTAATCATCAACTCTATGTGGATTTGAGTGGTGATTCCCCACTACCTGGAGACTGCTTCTTACTATCCAACAATTCATGTCACACTCAGTGGCTGCAAGATTATTAACTAGCACCTCAGTGCAATTGGTGGGAATGAGAGCAGAAGGAACAGGAACCATTGTTGATGCAGATCTGCTGGTTGCATTCTGTAGCAAAACTTCTTGATAACAGATCTGCTGCAAAACCCAGAAGAACTAATCTAGAGCAATGTTGAGTGCCCCAATGCTGTTAGGAGCTTTAAGCACCCCCTGGACTAGTTTTGTTACTGGCCCCAGGTCAAATCCTACCCAGTGGGCAGTTAAAACTTCCTCTTTCCCACCCTGGTGGGTGATTGGGGGTTTGATCCCTGTTCTGGGCGCTGTTAGGCTGGCCCTTACACCATGTGACAGTAACATCTTTTTGGATGATCCTATCATCCTTTATCATCCTTTGGGTCCATTGAAAAAAGAGGAGTACTTAAAAGAATTGAATTCTGATAAATTTGGCTCAGGCTATTCTGATATCAACTGGCCAAATTAAGGTACATAATTTAAATCTGGGACCTTCCTTGTGCACTCCTCACAATTTGAAACGGAAGTGGAAATATTAAATAGTCAAGCTAATGAGTGTAAATCAGGAAATTCACCAGTTTACAGCTAATAAGAGGCTTGAAAATTGCCTGGTGATGTTGGAAACTGCCCACTCAATTTACAAGCTCCAAAATCAAGTTCTTAACTTAAGACATATAGTAGATTCTATTAATCATTCACTTAAGTTTAAATTAAGTATATATGTTTGATAAACCAACCATTATGTTAAAAATCCTGAGAAAGTTCAACTATTACTAAACAGTTAAGGAATTTTAATCAAGTTTGAGTTTGTTAGCCAAATTTTAACTATTTTGATATCTTGACTTCTAACAGTTGAATTTCTCCTCAATTTCCTCAATCTTTATACAGTAGTTTTAAAAGCTAAAGCAACAAGCAAAAATAATCCAGATTTAAACAAAATGAACTTAGATTTAAACAGAATTGAAATGAACCCAAATCTATTGTAAATTAATATAAATTTGTTTATTTCTAATTTTGTTTAAATCTGAGCTCATTTTGTTTAAATCTGGATTATTTTTGCTTGTTTTCATAGCTTTTAAAACTACTGTACTATATAAGCTTCTGAATTTTGCTTATAGAAAATGCTCAATAATTTGTTGCAACATCTTTGATTACTCCCTCTCAGAGAAGCAATTCTCTGAGTGATTTTCCAACTAATCATTAAGTCAGTGGCACTCTTATCAAATCCCCATCTAATACAGGGATCAAACCTTTCAAACCCTACAAGGAATAATTACTTGGATAAGCCCCATGATAACCACAACTTACATGGACATTATGTGGCTTACCATGATACTATATAATAATCTAAACTCATATCAATAAATTATCATTCTCTACTTAATTTTCCCCTTTATCTCATAAATTAGACTTCCCAGAAGTATATAATTGACAGTGGTAGAACAGGTAGGTTATCCACACCTACACAACTCAAAGGAAAAATTACTCTAAAGAAAATAACCCAGCAGATGGCACTCCCCACTGGCTGGATACAATATGAAGAAGGTCAGGACACCCCATAAGGATTCACTGTCTTTGACAATATCCTTGTATCAACCAAATAGTACAACTTCCTCAGTACACAAGGAGTCATGAACCCACTTCCAATCTCTGATGACCCAAAATACCCAATATTGTGTTTCAGTGTCTTTGTTCAGCAGAGATTATGATGTTCTCAGGACTACAGCAAGAAAATACCAACCTCTGGATTCAAAGCGCCCAAAATAAGTTAACACAAGTAGGCTACCAAAAGACTATGGGCAAGTAAAATTACCTTGCAAGTTATGAGGTTGCCTCCTGCTTTATGAGTTATTGGTTTGAACAACACCCCAAAAATAACAAAGACCAGGACATATTCAAGATTTCTTCCTGGAATTTTTTCTATAAAGGACTCTGACATTGTGATCATGACAGAACTTAAGACCTTCAAAATGATAGGAACTGTTGAGGAGTACATTGCAGCCTATGAAGATATAAATGACCAAGCTTCTGACACCATCAACTTTGATGAGGCTGGACCACAACTGGAATTTTGCAATAGTCTCCCTAAACACATCAGACATCAATTGAACATGAGCTGCTGCAAGAACCTCCAGGACATATCTTTGGAAGGAAAACAAGCTGCACAAAAAACTGATGGCCTGCATGTAACCAATAAACAAAAGGAAAGTACTACAGCAAAGAAGAACCCTTGACCTAATAAGCAGAACAACCAAGCATTTAACTCCATTCCTTGAGGTGTAAATCATATTTCTCAAGCAAATCAAATAAGCACTGATAACACTACCAAGGAGGGAAAAGCTCAGGAGAGTTCTTAGGCAAGCTGCCCTCCCCCACTTTGCAAGACTTGTACAGGGACCAAGACGTGGACTCAATCATCATGATCCAAGTATCCTCCAGCAATCCTCTACTTTTTGCTGCCCAAACTGGAATTAAACTCCTCACTTATTATTTCTATTTTTGCATATATCAGGGCACCACACTATTTGACACTGGAGCAGAATAATCTCTTGTTGACAAGAAATTTGCCGGCCTCAGGAAACCAACTACGGGTCAAAGCAATATCAAGAGGGACATCATGGCAGACAACCAAAGCACACCAGTCACCCAAGAGGCAAAAGCTTTCTGCGCCCAAATTAGAGATATACAGACAACAATTTGTGGCCCTGTCATACCAATCTCCAAGTATGACATTATACTTGACCTGGACTAGATGAGAAAGACCAAACCTCATATTAACTGGGATAAAGCTTTCCTTGCCATACAACAAGGCAAGGTGCACCACCATGTATACCCAACTCATCTTGATACACTCATGAAGGACCATTTATTTGTGAAGATCATGGAAATGGAAGAAGAAACTGATCCCAGCAAGACCAATTGGAGCACCTGTACGTATGAGGTTATCCACTTCAAAAACACAGAAACCCAACATAAACAGACCCCCATTAGAGACCAGCTAATCAGTGAATTCCCCTCTGTATTTCAAGAGACACTACCCAGGTTGCCCCCTGATTGGGGTATATAACACAAGATTGACCTAAAAGGGAGTGTACCTAAAGCATGCCCCATTTACCAATTAACGCCAAAATAAGACAACCCTTTAAAAGACTATCTTGACAAAGCACTTGAAAAGGGACTTATAAGACCTTCTAAATTGCCTTTTGATACTGCTGTCTTCTTTGTAGCAAAGAAAGTTGGAGGACTCTGCCTAGTCACAGACTACAGGGCACTCAACGAGGTCACAATTAAGAACAGGTATCCCCTGCCCCTGATCAATGACCTTTTTGACGCCCTGAGGGGGTCCCAAATCTTCACAAAAATTGATTTGACAGCAGACAATTAGAAAATTTGAGTAAAGCCTGAAGATACCCCAAAGACCACATTCAGAACTAAATACAGATCCTTTGAATGTGCTGTTCTCAATTTTGGGATGTCCAATGCTCCCAGTACCTTCACGGCCTTCATGAACAAGGTCTTCAAAGAACACATCAGAAAATGAGCAATTATCTATCTGGACAACATAATCATATACAGCCCAACTGTAGAACAACACTGGGAAGATTTCCACCTAGTCCTCTGCACTCACAAAGAGAATCAACTTACAGCCAAACCCTCAAAGTGTGACTTCTTCTTTTCTGAACTTCCATTCCTTGGACACATTATTTGCAAGGACAGAATCAAATAAGACCCAGAAAAGATATGTGCCATAACCAACATGCCAGTGCCGCAGAATAAGAGTGAACTTCACACATTCTTAGGCATGGTAGCCTATGTCAGAAGGTTCATCCCTGACTGGGGTGCCTTGACTGCCCCCTGTCCGTGATCACAGGCAAGACAACCAAATTTTTATGGACACCACTAAGAGACTAACATTTCTGGCAACTCAAAGAGTGTATGGCCACTGCCCCTATCCTCCAGTATCCAAATTATGAGGGAATATACAAGCTGGAAACTGGCATGCCCAATTATGCAATAGGAGGTGTACTCCAAATTCAAACTGCAGAAAAGAACTTTATCCCTGTAGCATATGAATCAAGGAAACTGTCTGATGATGAGCAAAGATATACTATACATGACAAAGAATTGGTAGCTATCATACACTGCCTCATGAAGTGGCAACATTACCTGGAAGGTGCACAAATATTCAAAGTGATAACCAACCGCAAGTCATTAATATTCTTCAAAACACAATAACATCTATCAAGAAGACAAGCTGAATGAATAAGCCTTATACAGAGGTACCTCATGACAATTGAATACAATCCAGGCAAGTAAATGCTTACCACAGACGCCCTATAAAGGCTATACTGTAAACACCTCCTATGCACTGATGGAGACCCCAATTGGCCCATGTTAATAATGGGAAATCTCCAAGAAAGGTTCCTACCTGGTACACTAATGGACATCCAAGAGAAAGTCCTCAAGAACAAACACCTATTCATAAATGTTCATGTCACTCCACACTGCATACTTCCAAGTGGTGATACTGTACCCTAAGTCCCGTCAACACAAAAGATTGACACCATCCTTCAATGCCACAGAGATCAGGGACACACCCGTAGCAGGAAATTGCATGAATACCTCAAGACAAGCTACTGCTGGCCCAACATGCTGGACAATATAAAGGAAGTACTTTGAGCAGTGCAAAATCTATGAAAAGCATGCCTGCTCCAAGGCATCTCCCAAGTTAGTAATACCAGCGTCAATCACACAATTGTTCAAATTGTGGTCACTGGATATTGTAGGATCAATGCCTGGCAATAAAAAAGGCAAAAAGTACATTATAACAGCTATCAACTATGTGACTAGGTGGCCTGTAGCACAAGCTACAAAAGAACACAAAGGCAATGATGTGAGACAATTTATTGGCAAAGAGATCATAGCTAAGTTTGGAAAACCTGAACTCCTGATCACAGACAGAGGAACTGAACTTAAAACCATTGAAACCATCATCTACCTTGTCAAGAATGGAATAAAGCACACCATAGCCAGTCCCTATCACCAACAAGTGAATGAAAGAGTTGAAAGATTAAATAAGTCCCTTGTAGAGGCCCTCAGTAAACTATCTGCCAACAATCTGAGAGTCTGGGTTAAAATGATACTAACTGTGCTATGGTGTGCAGAACACAAGTTAACCACAATACTGGAAAAAGCATGTACAAGCTTGTCTATGGTCATAAACCTGCCATTGTTAGCACAAAATCAGGACCAAAGTTCCCTCTGCCTAAGAAAGTGCCAGACAATAGTGACCCTGATGAAAGCGTGTCAGAAAAAACCAAGAGGACAAAGAGAAAGAAAGGGCTGAGAGGGAAGCAATCCCACTGCAACAGGAACGCTTCCAAGTTGGGGACAGGATCTGGGTTGTTAATTACAATATGCACAAACTAGAACCAGGGTTACAAGGGCCAGGAATCATCATGGAAGTCAAACTAAACAATACTTACCTTGTCAAAGGTATTGTCACTTAAACAAAGCTCAAGAGTATGCCCATGACCGCATCTTCCTGTTCAAAGAAAGAACAGCACAATGTAACTCATAGCTACCTGTATCCTACACCAAACTGGATCAATACCAAGCTCGGATCCCTGACACTCTCAAGAAAATGACTAAGACTTCACTTTTTAGCACCCCAGGGGGAGATTTTCAACATCTTTGATTACTCCCTCTCAGAGAAGTAATTCTCTGAGTGATTCCCAAAATAATTTTTAGGTTGGTGGCACTCTTATCAATCCAATCTAATACAGCAATAAAAATTTTTGAACCCTAAGAGGAACAATTATTTGGACAAGCCCCATGACTACCATGACATACATGGACAGTATGTAGCTCCCATGATATTATATAATACTCTAAACTCCTGCCAATAAAGTATCATTATCTTCTTGATTTACCCTTTATTTTTTATTAAACTTCTAAAAAAATTTATACTTAACACTAGCACAACAGCATCTAAACCTACATTTAACCCAGTATCTAACCCAGAATCATTTGAGGTTTGGGGCTAGGGTATTGTTGAGTTATTCTCCCCTTGTCAAGATTTTCATCTTGGTGATAGTTTTTTATTATTATGTTCCATGGGTATTTGTGTTGTAAATGAACCAATGATAGTTTAGTATTCAATTGGGGGAAGACAACAGTCCAATAGAAAGAACAATAATAATAAGAATAAGTTGCTGTTTATTGGTTGTTATTGTAATTAATATACTATATGGAGAAAGCCACAAGGCCACCAGGGGGTGGCATAGTAGCAGGTTCCATATAAGGTTTGGGACTGTGGAATAAACTGTGTGGGGATCAGCGTGTCAAATTGAAAACACTCCTAATTAGGAGATAGTGCCTGCAGTTCAATATTGCCATCAGACTGATCCATGTTGTTAGACATGTCATGGGGCAACTCATTGAGAGCCCCCTGTATATCTTGAGATACATTATCAGGCAAGGAGGTAAACTCAGTTGCAACACACCCCTTACCACCTGCTTGTCATCAGACACCAAGATCAGGGTCTGTGGGAGATATGGGAAGCTCCACACAAACAGCTTTTTTGTGGGAATGGTGCAGCAGGGGCACAAGCAATTGTGGTGGAGGGTCTTGGTGTTCCCTTGGAGATCTTCAAGTTGATACATATGATTGTTGTAGACAGAAGCTATATTGAAAGGTCTGAGGTGGTTGGGTTCTAATTTGGAAGAGTTGGGATTAAGGGTGTAGTTGGGGTCACCCACAGCATATCTTACCTTGAGGTAGTTAGTCCCCCTTGATCCGCTTGTGCTCTATGTTGCAGGCTTTAGTGTGCCACCGACTCAGGAAGGGAGTAGCTACAAGGTGAGTATGGTGATCCACATGGGAGCAGATTGCAGGCAAGGGCTTATTTGGCTTTAAATAAAGATGCAATGCTGAGAATTAATAGTGTGCTGTGGTTTTAAGACAGGTACAGGCCTAGTAGGGAGCATTGGCTACTAGGGAAGGTAAGGTCTGCCTAGTAGGTAACAAGGGGGCTACTAAAGGCAAGTGTTGGATCAGCCTAGCAGGGACTGTTGGCTGCTGTGACCTTGTTGGTTGTTCTCCAACAAGCAGGGACTTTTGGCTGCTTGGGATGGAGAGTGGATGACCCTGGCGGGTAACACAGGCTGCCAGGGAAGGGGGTGGAGCTAAGATAGCTCTACTTGTCCTTGTGCGCTCACAGGAGGTCTGTGAGCAAGCACTCTACCTAACATACTGGTAGGGTTTCCTTGTCTATGTCACCATGGGAGCTTTGGGGGGGGGGTCCCAAAAATGATCATTAGAGGGCATGTATATGATCAGGGATGTCATCAGGATGGTTGCTTGGGGAAGAAGCTTCAGACCTGGTGTGATGAGGCCTCTGGGAAGTGAGGTTGATTACTTTGTAACTGAAAGCTCAGGGTTAATCACCTGGGGGAGTAAAGACAACTGCACAGACATGAGAATTGTCTGTGGTTGAATGACCCAGGTGGAGGACACTTTTAAGGGGCCCAGTCAAGCGCCAGTAGCCCCATAGACTTATTGCCTGAGTCTGAGGTATTGGTATTAAAGGCTGATCATAGAACCAAGGAAGTTCAGGATCTGCAGCAAAGACTAGTAAGAAAGACTGTATGATCATAGTGAAGATTAGTTGAGGGACTGGGAGACCATTGTGAGGTTTGGAACCAAGGCAGTTCATTGTGAGGACTGGAACCAAGATGATTAATTGTGAGGATTGGAACCTAGGTGGTTCATGGGGTTGACTGGACTGAGTGTTGACTGAATTGTGTGTTGACTGGAAGGACTGGTCTAAGCTGATCAATGACTGG